>JBBDGP010005923.1:0-24162 GCA_037952835.1 Lithobates septentrionalis | reverse complement strand
CTCCTCCTCCTCCTCTCTCCTATCAGGCACCCACGTTGAGTCAGTGACCTCATCATCCCCTCCCTCCTCATCACTGGAGCAAACCTGGCAGTATGCTGCAGCAGGGGGAGCATGACTGCCAGATTGCTGTCCTTCTTGGGCACCCCCTCTGTCCGTGCTCATGTTACTGCCTTCATCGAGCTCAGTATCATCATCAGAGCCTTCCAAACGCTGGGCATCCTCCTGGAGCATGTACCCAACACTGTGGTCAAACAGTTCGAGGGAATCCTCATGAGGACATGGTGGAGCTAGGGAAGGAGTCACTGATGACATTGAGCTGAGGGAAGAGGCCGCTGCTTTGCCAGACAAAGCACCCTGGGCATGGGTGAGAGAGGATGAGGAGGATGAGGACGGCTTGGTCATCCACTCGACCAAGTCTTCCGCATGTTGCGGCTCAACACGGCCAGCTGCCGAAAAAAAGGCCAAGCGTGTCCCATGGCCACGTGCTGATGAGGATGCACCGTCTCCACGACCAGCACTAGACACAGAGCCTGCTTGCCCTCTCTTATTGGCTTGTGACTGTCTGCCTCTCCTTCTTGGCCTTCCAGACATACTAATGGCCTGTAGCTGCACTAAGCTGGGATAGAACACCTGTAATTTTCTTCAGGTAGCTTTATATACTGTAACCAGACAAGCCTGCCTGTCAGTAGGAAGATAACAGGAACGGATCTAGCTGAACACTGTGAGCAGGACACACTGTACTAAATGTAAATAGTCTAGCTGCCTGACCGTGGTACTAATAGGATCAAAAAGAACACCTGTAATTTTCTTCAGGTAGCTTTATATACTGTAACCAGACAAGCCTGCCTGTCAGTAGGAAGATAACAGGAACGGATCTAGCTGAACACTGTGAGCAGGACGCACTGCACTGAATGTAAATAGCAGGAACGGATCTAGCTGAACACTGTGAGCAGGACGCACTGCACTGAATGTAAATAGCAGGAACGGATCTAGCTGAACACTGTGAGCAGGACGCACTGCACTGAATGTAAATAGCAGGAACGGATCTAGCTGAACACTGTGAGCAGGACGCACTGCACTGAATGTAAATAGCAGGAACGGATCTAGCTGAACACTGTGAGCAGGACGCACTGCACTGAATGTAAATAGCAGGAACGGATCTAGCTGAACACTGTGAGCAGGACGCACTGCACTGAATGTAAATAGCAGGAACGGATCTAGCTGAACACTGTGAGCAGGACGCACTGCACTGAATGTAAATAGCAGGAACGGATCTAGCTGAACACTGTGAGCAGGACGCACTGCACTGAATGTAAATAGCAGGAACGGATCTAGCTGAACACTGTGAGCAGGACGCACTGCACTGAATGTAAATAGCAGGAACGGATCTAGCTGAACACTGTGAGCAGGACGCACTGCACTGAATGTAAATAGCAGGAACGGATCTAGCTGAACACTGTGAGCAGGACGCACTGCACTGAATGTAAATAGCAGGAACGGATCTAGCTGAACACTGTGAGCAGGACGCACTGCACTGAATGTAAATAGCAGGAACGGATCTAGCTGAACACTGTGAGCAGGACGCACTGCACTGAATGTAAATAGCAGGAACGGATCTAGCTGAACACTGTGAGCAGGACGCACTGCACTGAATGTAAATAGCAGGAACGGATCTAGCTGAACACTGTGAGCAGGACGCACTGCACTGAATGTAAATAGCAGGAACGGATCTAGCTGAACACTGTGAGCAGGACGCACTGCACTGAATGTAAATAGCAGGAACGGATCTAGCTGAACACTGTGAGCAGGACGCACTGCACTGAATGTAAATAACAGGAACGGATCTAGCTGAACACTGTGAGCAGGACGCACTGCACTGAATGTAAATAGCAGGAACGGATCTAGCTGAACACTGTGAGCAGGACGCACTGCACTGAATGTAAATAGCAGGAACGGATCTAGCTGAACACTGTGAGCAGGACGCACTGCACTGAATGTAAATAGCAGGAACGGATCTAGCTGAACACTGTGAGCAGGACGCACTGCACTGAATGTAAATAGCAGGAACGGATCTAGCTGAACACTGTGAGCAGGACGCACTGCACTGAATGTAAATAGCAGGAACGGATCTAGCTGAACACTGTGAGCAGGACGCACTGCACTGAATGTAAATAGCAGGAACGGATCTAGCTGAACACTGTGAGCAGGACGCACTGCACTGAATGTAAATAGCAGGAACGGATCTAGCTGAACACTGTGAGCAGGACACACTGCACTAAATAGTCTAGATAGAAGATAACAGGAACGGATCTAGCTAAACTGAATACAGTGTATATATATATATGCAACACCTGGGATGCATATATATACACAATACACTGTAAGTGCAGCTAACTGACTGACTGTTCTGCCTAATCTATCTAACTCAAATCAAATGACACTGTCTCTCTCTCTCTCTATCTCTCAGCACACCGGAACACACACTACACAGGGCCGCCGTGCAGGCGGCCTTATATAGTGTGGGGTGTGTACTAAATCCCCTGAGCCATAATTGGCCAAAGCCACCCTGGCTTTGGCCAATTACAGCTCTCTCTACTGACGGCGCTGTGATTGGCCAAGCATGCGGGTCATAGTGCATGCTTGGCCAATCATCAGCCAGCAATGCACTGCGATGCCGCAGTGAATTATGGGCCGTGACGCGCCACACGAATTTGGCGCGAACGGCCCATATCGTTCGCAATTCGACGGACGGTCGAACAGCCGATGTTCGAGTCGAACATGGGTTCGACTCGAACACGAAGCTCATCCCTAGTGGTGACAGTTTTTTTATGAAATGCAGAGCGCTGTGTGCGAAAAATAGATTTTGCTGCAAAACGATCCGAAAAATTGCCTCTTCGCGGAAAAAGGTGAAACTGTTGGGTAATTCTCCTGGAAAATCAGCAAAATGTCATCCCTGGCCTTTTCCTAAGCAGCCCCCCGTAGGCAGATGAAGGCGGCAGCTGGTTCCCAGAGTCGCGTGACACTGTTTCCTGCCGCAGTACGGATGAAAGCGGAGTCGCTCGCGCTGAGGGTCCTCCACGGCCCAACAAATTAGAATGTTGGGGAAGAAGTGATTACCTTTTGCCGTAATCTCATTTAAGGATGGCGGCTGACTGTTACTGGGGGAGGGGGGGGGCGCAGAGCCCTGAGCCTGGAAGGTGTAATGAAGAGATTGATGAGGGATCAGAAGAGAATACAATGTCCGCGCCGTGCGCGCTGGCTCATGCATTATTCATTGTCAAAGAACAGACGACGAGGGGAGCCGGACCGGCTATTATTACCGCCAGATAATACCATTCCATACCATAGTGTCACAGAGAACATCCTCTCTCCCTGAGCGGGCCACGACTTAAAACACACACAGGGAAAAAAAATGAACAAAAGTGGCGTCCTGCCGGGCGTTCAGAATAAAAGATAAATAATAAATGAATGAAGACGGATTAATAATACATCTAACCGCAGACACATTAATAATTTTATAGGAGAGACATACAGCCAGCGGGGACGGGACTGCGGAACCTTCTATTGTTGTCACAGAGTTCAGTCAAACGCCATGTACGGAGCCTCCTCCATACTCAATAAACTGTACGGAGCCTCCTCCATACTCAATAAACTGTACGGAGCCTCCTCCATACTCAATAAACTGTACGGAGCCTCCTCCATACTCAATAAACTGTACGGAGCCTCCTCCATACTCAATAAACTGTACGGAGCCTTCTCTATACTCAATAAACTGTACGGAGCCTCTACCATACTCAATAAACTGTACGGAGCCTCTACCATACTCAATAAACTGTACGGAGCCTCCTCCATACTCAATAAACTGTACGGAGCCTTCTCTATACTCAATAAACTGTACGGAGCCTCCTCCATACTCAATAAACTGTACGGAGCCTTCTCTATACTCAATAAACTGTACGGAGCCTCTACCATACTCAATAAACTGTACGGAGCCTCTACCATACTCAATAAACTGTACAGAGCCTCCTCCATACTCAATAAACTGTACGGAGCCTTCTCTATACTCAATAAACTGTACGGAGCCTCTACCATACTCAATAAACTGTACGGAGCCTCTACCATACTCAATAAACTGTACGGAGCCTCCTCCATACTCAATAAACTGTACAGAGCCTTCTCTATACTCAATAAACTGTACGGAGCCTCTACCATACTCAATAAACTGTACGGAGCTTCCTCCATACTCAATAAACTGTACGGAGCCTCCTCCATACTCAATAAACTGTACAAAGCCTCCTGCATACTCATTAAACTGTAGGGAGCCTCTTCCATACTCAATAAACTGTACGGAGCCTCCTCTATACTCAATAAACTGTACGGAGCCTCCTCCATACTCAATAAACTGTACGGAGCCTCCTCCATACTCAATAAACTGTACAGAGCCTTCTCTATACTCAATAAACTGTACGGAGCCTCCTCCATACTCAATAAACTGTACAGAGCCTTCTCTATACTCAATAAACTGTACTGAGCTTCCTCCATACTCAATAAACTGTACGGAGCCTCCTCCATACTCAATAAACTGTACGGAGCCTCCTCCATACTCAATAAACTGTACGGAGCCTCCTCCATACGCAATAAACTGTACAGAGCCTCCTCTATAATCAATAAACTGTACGGAGCCTCCTCCATACTCAATAAACTGTACGGAGCTTCCGCCATATTCAATAAACTGTACAGAGCCTGCTCTATACTCAATAAACTGTACGGAGCCTCCTCCATACTCAATAAACTGTACGGAGCCTCCTCCATACTCAATAAACTGTACAGAGCCTCCTCTATACTCAATAAACTGTACGGAGCCTCCTCTATACTCAATAAACTGTACGGAGCCTCCTCCATACTCAATAAACTATACAGAGCCTCCTTTATACTCAATAAGCTGTACAGAGCCTCCTCTATAATCAATAAACTGTACGGAGCCTCCTCCATACTCAATAAACTGTACGGAGACTCCTCCATAATCAATAAACTGTACGGAGCCTCCTCTATACTCAATAAACTGTACGGAGCTTCCTCCATACTCAGTAAACTGTACGGAGCTTCCTCCATACTCAATAAACTGTACGGAGCCTCCTCTATAATCAATAAACTGTACAGAGCCTCCTCCATACTCAAACTGTACGAAGCCTCCTCTATACTCAATAAACTGTACGGAGCTTCCTCCATACTCAATAAACTTTACGGAGCTTCCTCCATACTCAATAAACTGTACGGAGCCTCCTCTATAATCAATAAACTGTACGGAGCCTCCTTCATACTCAAACTGTACGGAGCCTCCTCCATACTCAATAAACTGTACGGAGCCTCCTCTATAATCAATAAACTGTACAGAGCCTCCTCCATACTCAAACTGTACAAAGCCTCCTCTATACTCAATAAACTGTACGGAGCTTCCTCCATACTCAATAAACTGTACGGAGCTTCCTCCATACTCAATAAACTGTACGGAGCCTCCTCTATACTCAATAAACTGTACGGAGCCTCCTCCATACTCCATAAACTGTATGAAGCCTCCTCTTTAATCAATAAACTGTACGGAGCCTCCTCTATACTCAATAAACTGTACGGAGCTTCCTCCATACTCAGTAAACTGTACGGAGCTTCCTCCATACTCAATAAACTGTACGGAGCCTCCTCCATACTCAATAAACTGTACGGAGCCTCCTCTATAATCAATAAACTGTACAGAGCCTCCTCCATACTCAATAAACTGTACAGAGCTTCCTCCATACTCCATAAACTGTACGAAGCCTCCTCTATACTCAATAAACTGTACGGAGCTTCCTCCATACTCAATAAACTGTACAGAGCTTCCTCCATACTCAATAAACTGTACGGAGCCTCCTCCATACTCAATAAACTGTACGGAGCCTCCTCTATAATCAATAAACTGTACGGAGCCTCCTCCATACTCAAACTGTACGGAGCCTCCTCCATACTCCATAAACTGTACGGAGCTTCCTCCATACTCCATAAACTGTACGGAGCTTCCTCCATACTCAATAAACTGTACGGAGCCTCCTCTATACTCAATAAACTGTACGGAGCCTCCTCTATACTCAATAAACTTTCCTGAGCCTCCTCCATACTCCATAAACTGTATGAAGCCTCCTCTTTAATCAATAAACTTTCCTGAGCCTCCTCTATACTCATAATACAATAAACTGTACAGAGCCTCCTCCGTACTCATAATACAATAAACTGTACGGAGCCTCCTCTATTCTCATACTACAACAAACTGTACAGAGCCTCTTCTGTACTCAATAAACTGTACGGAGCCTCCTCTATACTCAATAAACTGAACAGAGCCTCCTCTATACTCAATAAACTGTACAGAGCCTCCTCTATACTAATTTTACAATAAACTGTACGGAGGCTCCTCTATACTCAATAAACTGTACAGAGCCTCCTCTATACTCATTACTGTATACCGTACGGAGCCTCCTCTATACTCAATAAACTGTATGGAGCCACCACTATACTCAAAAAATTGTATGGAGCCTCCTCTATACTTATACTACAATAAACTGTGCAGAGCCCCCTCTATACTCATACTAGAGTAAACCGTATGAGCCTCCTCTATACTCATACTACAAAATGTGACAGACTTACCCAGGACAGAGGCTTTTGGAGGGGACTGAATGCTAGCCTCTTGCCTACCAACTATGGGCCCTGGAACTTGAGGGAGCTACAAGCATTTAGTAAGATATTCTGTTATGTAATGCAAAATGACATTTTTAGGGAGGCCATGATGGTCTCTGCCAGCTTGGGACTCAGCGAACAGCTGTATGTGAAAGGAATGCTGATTAATGAGATCTGGAAAGCCCGGGTCTTTCACCCAATAGTTTATTGTGCTCATTAACACACCTTTGTCTCCTAGCAAACTATTGGGGGATGTGTTTCTACTTATTAGTATTGTAAGCTGTGAGTGTGGAGACGCCAAGTCTACCCTGAAAGGTCATATCTCTGAGCCACCTGGTCTGGGTAAATGATTAGATAACTAGCTCATGTTAATTAGGTTTCTGGATACAGTTTGTATAGTCAGCCTGCTGTATATATTTGTGTGTCATCTCAAAGCATGCCCTTGGATAGCGGATGACAGCCCAACAGAAGACTTTGGCTACGGCGGCCAGGGACTGTTGTATGAGAAGCTGACAGGGGACCCTAAGTTTAGGAGTGATTTGGAGTGGCGTTTGGACGAAATCATGGTTTCAGAGAAGAGATACTGAACGTCTCGGAAGTGCACTGGGCACTGGAAGATATAGAGTTTCTGGCCGTTCAGGAATGGGAGCTGGAGATCGCCTACAGACGGCTGCTAGACTCTGCACTGCGCCAAGGCTGGGCTGCCTTTGCCTGGGACTATCAGGAAATGCCAGCAGACAGCTCTGAAATCCTGGCTGAAGAGTCGGCAAGGTGGCACAGTAACAGTCTGCTCTGCCAACCTGCCCCCACAGCTATGTACGCGGCGGTCTTACGGCGGATGCAGCAAGTGCCGACTGACCTTGACGAACCTGTTTCTGTGCAAGACGAGGTTAGATGGAGGAATGTGCCTGTCCAGCAGCATGCCAGAGAAGCGGCAGTGGAAAATCTGGAGATTGCCATCCCCAAAGCTGAAGTGCTGACAACAGGGCAGAGCTCTGCTAACCTCTGCCCAGCACCGATAGCATCTTCTGGGTCCCACAGACAGGAGATGGTGAACCTCTATCCTCAGACACCAGTTTCAGAGACAGGGGATTTGATAGAATTTTCTGCTGAGGAGGAACAACCTGGTGAGCCTCCAGCAGAAGAGCTGGTATCAGGGCCAAACTTCACTGAGCTCTGCCCAGCACCAACAGCAGTATCTGTGGAGTTACAAGGAACTTCCCTAGCTGAAGCGCTGGCCACCAGATAGAGGGTCCAAGACCTCTGCCCCACATCTATGGCAGTTCCGGAGGCTCAGGGTGAGAAGGAGGTGGTCACTTCCCAGCAGCAGATCAGGATACAGGGGGAGAAGGGAGAGGAGGTGTTCGTCGTCCCTCCCCAACAGTTGGTCAGGGTGGAGGAAGCGGTCTTTCCTCCCCAGCAAAGATCCGTGCACCTGGGAGACAGTACCACAGACATGTCGTCCCAGCAGCCAGGTGAGGGAATGGAAAAGGAAGCAGACGGCTCACGTCCCCAATGGCAGCTACATGGTTTGGGAGTGGAGGAAGCCAGCCTACTGCCCCAACGGTTAGCCGGAGCGGAGGATCTGGAGTCCCCAGCAGAAAGGCTGGCAACAGGGCAGAGTGCTACCAACCTCTGCCCAGCACCGGCAACAACTGTGGAGTTCCAGAGAGCCGGGGCAGTCGGTCCCTCTCTCCAGCGACAAGCTGATGTAGTAAAGCTTCTACTCCCAGCTGAATCACTGGCAACAGGGCAGAGCGCTGCTGGCCTCTGCCGAGCACCTACAGTGTCTCTACAGCTTCAGGAAGCTGGGGCGATCGGCCCATCTGCCCAGCAGCAGAACGAGCCCCGGAATATTAAAAACCACCCAGCTGAGGTGCTGGCAGCCGGACAGAGAGTCAATGACCTCTGCCCCACACCTACTGATGTCAACTATTCCTTGCAGCGAAGAATGGAGATCATGCGGACAGACTATGTGAGTTCACTCTGCCCCACTAACGCATGTCTAGACCAGGCTGGGGTCTGGGACCTTGTTAGTCGACTTTTGATGGGGGAGAAATGTGACAGACACACCCGGGACAGAGGCTTTTGGAGGGGGCTGAATGCTAGCCTCCTCTATACTCATACTACAATAAACTGTACGGAGCCTCCTCTATACTCATACTACAATATACTGTAATAAACTGATCATTGTAGTATCTTAGTATGAAGAGTGAGGGGGCTCCATACAGATCATTGTGGTATCGTTGCACGAGTAGTGAGAAGGCTCTATACTGATCATTGTGGTATCATAGTATGAGGCGTGAGGAGGCTCCATGCAGATCATTGTGGTATCATAGTACGAGGAGTGAGGAGGCTCCATGCAGATCATTGCGGTATTATTGTATGAGGAGTGAGGAGACTCCATACAGATGATTGTGGTATCATTGTACGAGGAGTGAGGAGACTCCATACAGATCATTGTGGTATCATAGTACGAGCAGTGAGGAGACTCCATACAGAGCATTGTGGTATCATAGTATGAGGGGTGAGGAGGCGCTATACTGATCATTGTGGTATCATAGTATGAGGGGTGAGGAGGTTCCATACAGATCATTGGGGTATCATTGTACGAGGAGTGAGGAGACTCCATACAGATCATTGGGGAATCATTGTACGAGGAGTGAGGAGACTCCATACAGATCATTGTGGTATCATAGTACGAGGGGTTAGGAGATTCCATACAGATCATTGTGGTATCATAGTATGAGGAGTGAGGAGACTCCATACAGATAAATGTGGTATCATAGTACGAGGAGTGAGGAGACTCCATACAGATCATTGTGGTATCATAGTACGAGGGGTGAGGAGGCTCCTTACAAATCATTGTGGTATCATAGTACGAGGGGTGAGGAGGCTCCATACTGATCATTGTGGTATCATAGTATGAGGGGTGAGAAGGCTCCATACAGATCATTGTGGTATCATTGTATGAGGAGTGAGGAGACTTCATGCAGATCATTGTGGTATCATAGTACGAGAGGTGAGGAGGCTCCTTACAGATCATTGTGGTATCATAGTACGAGGAGTGAGGAGACTCCATACAGATCATTGTGGTATCATAGTTCGAGGGGTGAGGAGGCTCCATACAGATAAATGTGGTATCATAGTATGAGGAATGAGGAGACTCCATACAGATAAATGTGGTATCATAGTCCGAGGAGTGAGGAGACTCCATACAGATCATTGTGGTATCATAGTTCGAGGAGTGAGGAGACTCCATACAGATCATTGTGGTATCATAGTTCGAGGGGTGAGGAGGCTCCATACAGATATTTGTGGTATCATAGTACGAGGGGTGAGGAGGCCCCATACAGATCACTGAGGTATCATGGTACGAGGGGTGAGGAGGCTCCATGCAGATCATTGTGGTATCATAGTACGAGGAGTGAGGAGGCTCCATGCAGATCATTGTGGTATCATAGTACGAGGGGTGAGGAGGCTCCATGCAGATCATTGTGGTATCATAATACTAGGGGTAAGGAGGCTCCATACAGATCATTGTGGTATCATAGTACTAGGGGTGAGGAGGCTCCATACAGATCATTGTGGTATCATAGTACTAGGGGTGAAGAGGCTCCATACTGATCATTGTGGTATCATAGTACGAGGGGTGAGGAGGCTCCATACAGATCATTGTGGTATCATAGTACGAGGGGTGAGGAGGCTCCATACAGACCTTTGTGGTATCATAGTACTAGGGGTGAGGAGGCTCCATACAGATCATTGTGGTATCATAGTACGAGGAATGAGGAAACTCCATACAGATCATTGTGGTATCATAGTAGGAGGGGTGAGGAGGCTCCATACAGATCATTGTGGTATCATAGTACAAGGGGTGAGGAGGCTCCATACAGATCATTGTGGTATCATAGTAGGAGGGGTGAGGAGGCTCCATACAGATCATTGTGGTATCATAGTAGGAGGGGTGAGGAGGCTCCATACAGATCATTGTGGTATCATAGTAGGAGGGGTGAGGAGGCTCCATACAGATCATTGTGGTATCATTGTACGAGGAGTGAGGAGACTCCATACAGATCATTGTGGTATCATAGTACTAGGAGTGAGGAGGCTCCATACTGATCATTGTGGTATCATAGTACGAGGGGTGAGGAGGCTCCATGCAGATCATTGTGGTATCATAGTACGAGGGGTGAGGAGGCTCCATGCAGATCACTGAGGTATCATAGTAGGAGGGGTGAGGAGGCTCCATACAGATCATTGTGGTATCATAGTACTAGGAGTGAGGAGGCTCCATACTGATCATTGTGGTATCATAGTACGAGGGGTGAGGAGGCTCCATGCAGATCATTGTGGAATCATAGTACGAGGGGTGAGGAGGCTCCATGCAGATCATTGTGGTATCATAGTACGAGGGGTGAGGAGGCTCCATGCAGATCACTGAGGTATCATAGTAGGAGGAGTGAGGAGGCTCCATACTGATCATTGTGGTATCATAGTACTAGGAGTGAGGAGGCTCCATACTGATCATTGTGGTATCATAGTATGAGGGGTGAGGAGGCTCCATACAGATCATTGTGGTATCATAGTATGAGGGGTGAGGAGGCTCCATGCAGATCATTGTGGTATCATAGTACGAGGGGTGAGGAGGCTCCATGCAGATCATTGTGGTATCATAGTACGAGGAGTGAGGAGGCTCCATACTGATCATTGTGGTATCATAGTATGAGGGGTGAGGAGGCTCCATGCAGATCATTGTGGTATCATAGTACTAGGAGTGAGGAGGCTCCATACTGATCATTGTGGTATCATAGTATGAGGGGTGAGGAGGCTCCATGCAGATCATTGTGGAATCATAGTATGAGGGGTGAGGAGGCTCCATGCAGATCATTGTGGTATCATAGTACGAGGGGTGAGGAGGCTCCATGCAGATCACTGAGGTATCATAGTAGGAGGAGTGAGGAGGCTCCATACTGATCATTGTGGTATCATAGTACTAGGAGTGAGGAGGCTCCATACTGATCATTGTGGTATCATAGTATGAGGGGTGAGGAGGCTCCATGCAGATCATTGTGGTATCATAGTACGAGGGGTGAGGAGGCTCCATGCAGATCATTGTGGTATCATAGTAGGAGGGGTGAGGAGGCTCCATGCAGATCATTGTGGTATCATAGTACGAGGAGTGAGGAGGCTCCATACTGATCATTGTGGTATCATAGTACTAGGAGTGAGGAGGCTCCATACTGATCATTGTGGTATCATAGTACGAGGGGTGAGGAGGCTCCATACAGATCATTGTGGTATCATAGTACGAGGAGTGAGGAGGCTCCATACAGAGCATTGTTGTATCATAGTACAAGGGGTGAGGAGGCTCCATGCAGATCATTGTGGTATCATAGTACGAGGAGTGAGGAGGCTCCATACAGAGCATTGTTGTATCATAGTACAAGGGGTGAGGAGGCTCCATGCAGATCATTGTGGTATCATAGTACGAGGAGTGAGGAGGCTCCATACAGATCATTGTGGTATCATAGTACGAGGAGTGAGGAGGCTCCATACAGATCATTGTGGTATCATAGTACGAGGAGTGAGGAGGCTCCATACAGAGCATTGTTGTATCATAGTACAAGGGGTGAGGAGGCTCCATGCAGATCATTGTGGTATCATAGTACGAGGAGTGAGGAGGCTCCATACAGAGCATTGTTGTATCATAGTACAAGGGGTGAGGAGGCTCCATGCAGATCATTGTGGTATCATAGTACGAGGAGTGAGGAGGCTCCATACAGATCATTGTGGTATCATAGTACGAGGAGTGAGGAGGCTCCATACAGATCATTGTGGTATCATAGTACGAGGAGTGAGGAGACTCCATACAGATCATTGTGGTATCATAGTTCGAGGGGTGAGGAGGCTCCATACAGATAAATGTGGTATCATAGTATGAGGAATGAGGAGACTCCATACAGATAAATGTGGTATCATAGTCCGAGGAGTGAGGAGACTCCATACAGATCATTGTGGTATCATAGTTCGAGGAGTGAGGAGACTCCATACAGATCATTGTGGTATCATAGTTCGAGGGGTGAGGAGGCTCCATACAGATATTTGTGGTATCATAGTACGAGGGGTGAGGAGGCCCCATACAGATCACTGAGGTATCATGGTACGAGGGGTGAGGAGGCTCCATGCAGATCATTGTGGTATCATAGTACGAGGAGTGAGGAGGCTCCATGCAGATCATTGTGGTATCATAGTACGAGGGGTGAGGAGGCTCCATGCAGATCATTGTGGTATCATAATACTAGGGGTAAGGAGGCTCCATACAGATCATTGTGGTATCATAGTACTAGGGGTGAGGAGGCTCCATACAGATCATTGTGGTATCATAATACTAGGGGTAAGGAGGCTCCATACAGATCATTGTGGTATCATAGTACTAGGGGTGAGGAGGCTCCATACAGATCATTGTGGTATCATAGTACTAGGGGTGAAGAGGCTCCATACTGATCATTGTGGTATCATAGTACGAGGGGTGAGGAGGCTCCATACAGATCATTGTGGTATCATAGTACGAGGGGTGAGGAGGCTCCATACAGACCTTTGTGGTATCATAGTACTAGGGGTGAGGAGGCTCCATACAGATCATTGTGGTATCATAGTACGAGGAATGAGGAAACTCCATACAGATCATTGTGGTATCATAGTAGGAGGGGTGAGGAGGCTCCATACAGATCATTGTGGTATCATAGTACAAGGGGTGAGGAGGCTCCATACAGATCATTGTGGTATCATAGTAGGAGGGGTGAGGAGGCTCCATACAGATCATTGTGGTATCATTGTACGAGGAGTGAGGAGACTCCATACAGATCATTGTGGTATCATAGTACTAGGAGTGAGGAGGCTCCATACTGATCATTGTGGTATCATAGTACGAGGGGTGAGGAGGCTCCATGCAGATCATTGTGGTATCATAGTACGAGGGGTGAGGAGGCTCCATGCAGATCACTGAGGTATCATAGTAGGAGGGGTGAGGAGGCTCCATACAGATCATTGTGGTATCATAGTACTAGGAGTGAGGAGGCTCCATACTGATCATTGTGGTATCATAGTACGAGGGGTGAGGAGGCTCCATGCAGATCATTGTGGAATCATAGTACGAGGGGTGAGGAGGCTCCATGCAGATCATTGTGGTATCATAGTACGAGGGGTGAGGAGGCTCCATGCAGATCACTGAGGTATCATAGTAGGAGGAGTGAGGAGGCTCCATACTGATCATTGTGGTATCATAGTACTAGGAGTGAGGAGGCTCCATACTGATCATTGTGGTATCATAGTATGAGGGGTGAGGAGGCTCCATACAGATCATTGTGGTATCATAGTATGAGGGGTGAGGAGGCTCCATGCAGATCATTGTGGTATCATAGTACGAGGGGTGAGGAGGCTCCATGCAGATCATTGTGGTATCATAGTAGGAGGGGTGAGGAGGCTCCATGCAGATCATTGTGGTATCATAGTACGAGGAGTGAGGAGGCTCCATACTGATCATTGTGGTATCATAGTACGAGGGGTGAGGAGGCTCCATACAGATCATTGTGGTATCATAGTACGAGGAGTGAGGAGGCTCCATACAGAGCATTGTTGTATCATAGTACAAGGGGTGAGGAGGCTCCATACTGATCATTGTGGTATCATAGTATGAGGGGTGAGGAGGCTCCATGCAGATCATTGTGGAATCATAGTATGAGGGGTGAGGAGGCTCCATGCAGATCATTGTGGTATCATAGTACGAGGGGTGAGGAGGCTCCATGCAGATCATTGTGGTATCATAGTACGAGGGGTGAGGAGGCTCCATGCAGATCATTGTGGTATCATAGTACGAGGAGTGAGGAGGCTCCATACTGATCATTGTGGTATCATAGTATGAGGGGTGAGGAGGCTCCATGCAGATCATTGTGGTATCATAGTACTAGGAGTGAGGAGGCTCCATACTGATCATTGTGGTATCATAGTATGAGGGGTGAGGAGGCTCCATGCAGATCATTGTGGAATCATAGTATGAGGGGTGAGGAGGCTCCATGCAGATCATTGTGGTATCATAGTACGAGGGGTGAGGAGGCTCCATGCAGATCACTGAGGTATCATAGTAGGAGGAGTGAGGAGGCTCCATACTGATCATTGTGGTATCATAGTACTAGGAGTGAGGAGGCTCCATACTGATCATTGTGGTATCATAGTATGAGGGGTGAGGAGGCTCCATGCAGATCATTGTGGTATCATAGTACGAGGGGTGAGGAGGCTCCATGCAGATCATTGTGGTATCATAGTAGGAGGGGTGAGGAGGCTCCATGCAGATCATTGTGGTATCATAGTACGAGGAGTGAGGAGGCTCCATACTGATCATTGTGGTATCATAGTACTAGGAGTGAGGAGGCTCCATACTGATCATTGTGGTATCATAGTACGAGGGGTGAGGAGGCTCCATACAGATCATTGTGGTATCATAGTACGAGGAGTGAGGAGGCTCCATACAGAGCATTGTTGTATCATAGTACAAGGGGTGAGGAGGCTCCATGCAGATCATTGTGGTATCATAGTACGAGGAGTGAGGAGGCTCCATACAGAGCATTGTTGTATCATAGTACAAGGGGTGAGGAGGCTCCATGCAGATCATTGTGGTATCATAGTACGAGGAGTGAGGAGGCTCCATACAGATCATTGTGGTATCATAGTACGAGGAGTGAGGAGGCTCCATACAGATCATTGTGGTATCATAGTACGAGGAGTGAGGAGGCTCCATACAGAGCATTGTTGTATCATAGTACAAGGGGTGAGGAGGCTCCATGCAGATCATTGTGGTATCATAGTACGAGGAGTGAGGAGGCTCCATACAGAGCATTGTTGTATCATAGTACAAGGGGTGAGGAGGCTCCATGCAGATCATTGTGGTATCATAGTACGAGGAGTGAGGAGGCTCCATACAGATCATTGTGGTATCATAGTACGAGGAGTGAGGAGGCTCCATACAGATCATTGTGGTATCATAGTACGAGGAGTGAGGAGACTCCATACAGATCATTGTGGTATCATAGTTCGAGGGGTGAGGAGGCTCCATACAGATAAATGTGGTATCATAGTATGAGGAATGAGGAGACTCCATACAGATAAATGTGGTATCATAGTCCGAGGAGTGAGGAGACTCCATACAGATCATTGTGGTATCATAGTTCGAGGAGTGAGGAGACTCCATACAGATCATTGTGGTATCATAGTTCGAGGGGTGAGGAGGCTCCATACAGATATTTGTGGTATCATAGTACGAGGGGTGAGGAGGCCCCATACAGATCACTGAGGTATCATGGTACGAGGGGTGAGGAGGCTCCATGCAGATCATTGTGGTATCATAGTACGAGGAGTGAGGAGGCTCCATGCAGATCATTGTGGTATCATAGTACGAGGGGTGAGGAGGCTCCATGCAGATCATTGTGGTATCATAATACTAGGGGTAAGGAGGCTCCATACAGATCATTGTGGTATCATAGTACTAGGGGTGAGGAGGCTCCATACAGATCATTGTGGTATCATAATACTAGGGGTAAGGAGGCTCCATACAGATCATTGTGGTATCATAGTACTAGGGGTGAGGAGGCTCCATACAGATCATTGTGGTATCATAGTACTAGGGGTGAAGAGGCTCCATACTGATCATTGTGGTATCATAGTACGAGGGGTGAGGAGGCTCCATACAGATCATTGTGGTATCATAGTACGAGGGGTGAGGAGGCTCCATACAGACCTTTGTGGTATCATAGTACTAGGGGTGAGGAGGCTCCATACAGATCATTGTGGTATCATAGTACGAGGAATGAGGAAACTCCATACAGATCATTGTGGTATCATAGTAGGAGGGGTGAGGAGGCTCCATACAGATCATTGTGGTATCATAGTACAAGGGGTGAGGAGGCTCCATACAGATCATTGTGGTATCATAGTAGGAGGGGTGAGGAGGCTCCATACAGATCATTGTGGTATCATAGTAGGAGGGGTGAGGAGGCTCCATACAGATCATTGTGGTATCATAGTAGGAGGGGTGAGGAGGCTCCATACAGATCATTGTGGTATCATTGTACGAGGAGTGAGGAGACTCCATACAGATCATTGTGGTATCATAGTACTAGGAGTGAGGAGGCTCCATACTGATCATTGTGGTATCATAGTACGAGGGGTGAGGAGGCTCCATGCAGATCATTGTGGTATCATAGTACTAGGAGTGAGGAGGCTCCATACTGATCATTGTGGTATCATAGTACGAGGGGTGAGGAGGCTCCATGCAGATCATTGTGGTATCATAGTACGAGGGGTGAGGAGGCTCCATGCAGATCACTGAGGTATCATAGTAGGAGGGGTGAGGAGGCTCCATACAGATCATTGTGGTATCATAGTACTAGGAGTGAGGAGGCTCCATACTGATCATTGTGGTATCATAGTACGAGGGGTGAGGAGGCTCCATGCAGATCATTGTGGAATCATAGTACGAGGGGTGAGGAGGCTCCATGCAGATCATTGTGGTATCATAGTACGAGGGGTGAGGAGGCTCCATGCAGATCACTGAGGTATCATAGTAGGAGGGGTGAGGAGGCTCCATGCAGATCATTGTGGTATCATAGTACTAGGAGTGAGGAGGCTCCATACTGATCATTGTGGTATCATAGTACGAGGGGTGAGGAGGCTCCATACTGATCATTGTGGTATCATAGTATGAGGGGTGAGGAGGCTCCATGCAGATCATTGTGGAATCATAGTATGAGGGGTGAGGAGGCTCCATGCAGATCATTGTGGTATCATAGTACGAGGGGTGAGGAGGCTCCATGCAGATCACTGAGGTATCATAGTAGGAGGAGTGAGGAGGCTCCATACTGATCATTGTGGTATCATAGTACTAGGAGTGAGGAGGCTCCATACTGATCATTGTGGTATCATAGTATGAGGGGTGAGGAGGCTCCATACAGATCATTGTGGTATCATAGTTCGAGGGGTGAGGAGGCTCCATACAGATAAATGTGGTATCATAGTATGAGGAATGAGGAGACTCCATACAGATAAATGTGGTATCATAGTCCGAGGAGTGAGGAGACTCCATAGAGATCATTGTGGTATCATAGTACGAGGGGTGAGGAGGCCCCATACAGATCACTGAGGTATCATGGTACGAGGGGTGAGGAGGCTCCATGCAGATCATTGTGGTATCATAGTACGAGGAGTGAGGAGGCTCCATGCAGATCATTGTGGTATCATAGTACGAGGGGTGAGGAGGCTCCATGCAGATCATTGTGGTATCATAATACTAGGGGTAAGGAGGCTCCATACAGATCATTGTGGTATCATAGTACTAGGGGTGAGGAGGCTCCATACAGATCATTGTGGTATCATAATACTAGGGGTAAGGAGGCTCCATACAGATCATTGTGGTATCATAGTACTAGGGGTGAGGAGGCTCCATACAGATCATTGTGGTATCATAGTACTAGGGGTGAAGAGGCTCCATACTGATCATTGTGGTATCATAGTACGAGGGGTGAGGAGGCTCCATACAGATCATTGTGGTATCATAGTACGAGGGGTGAGGAGGCTCCATACAGACCTTTGTGGTATCATAGTACTAGGGGTGAGGAGGCTCCATACAGATCATTGTGGTATCATAGTACGAGGAATGAGGAAACTCCATACAGATCATTGTGGTATCATAGTAGGAGGGGTGAGGAGGCTCCATACAGATCATTGTGGTATCATAGTACAAGGGGTGAGGAGGCTCCATACAGATCATTGTGGTATCATAGTAGGAGGGGTGAGGAGGCTCCATACAGATCATTGTGGTATCATAGTAGGAGGGGTGAGGAGGCTCCATACAGATCATTGTGGTATCATAGTAGGAGGGGTGAGGAGGCTCCATACAGATCATTGTGGTATCATTGTACGAGGAGTGAGGAGACTCCATACAGATCATTGTGGTATCATAGTACTAGGAGTGAGGAGGCTCCATACTGATCATTGTGGTATCATAGTACGAGGGGTGAGGAGGCTCCATGCAGATCATTGTGGAATCATAGTACGAGGGGTGAGGAGGCTCCATGCAGATCATTGTGGTATCATAGTACGAGGGGTGAGGAGGCTCCATGCAGATCACTGAGGTATCATAGTAGGAGGAGTGAGGAGGCTCCATACTGATCATTGTGGTATCATAGTACTAGGAGTGAGGAGGCTCCATACTGATCATTGTGGTATCATAGTATGAGGAGTGAGGAGGCTCCATACAGATCATTGTGGTATCATAGTATGAGGGGTGAGGAGGCTCCATACAGATCATTGTGGTATCATAGTACGAGGGGTGAGGAGGCTCCATGCAGATCACTGAGGTATCATAGTAGGAGGAGTGAGGAGGCTCCATACTGATCATTGTGGTATCATAGTACTAGGAGTGAGGAGGCTCCATACTGATCATTGTGGTATCATAGTATGAGGGGTGAGGAGGCTCCATGCAGATCATTGTGGTATCATAGTACTAGGAGTGAGGAGGCTCCATACTGATCATTGTGGTATCATAGTATGAGGGGTGAGGAGGCTCCATGCAGATCATTGTGGTATCATAGTATGAGGGGTGAGGAGGCTCCATGCAGATCATTGTGGAATCATAGTATGAGGGGTGAGGAGGCTCCATGCAGATCATTGTGGTATCATAGTACGAGGGGTGAGGAGGCTCCATGCAGATCACTGAGGTATCATAGTAGGAGGAGTGAGGAGGCTCCATACTGATCATTGTGGTATCATAGTACTAGGAGTGAGGAGGCTCCATACTGATCATTGTGGTATCATAGTATGAGGGGTGAGGAGGCTCCATGCAGATCATTGTGGTATCATAGTACTAGGAGTGAGGAGGCTCCATACTGATCATTGTGGTATCATAGTATGAGGGGTGAGGAGGCTCCATGCAGATCATTGTGGAATCATAGTATGAGGGGTGAGGAGGCTCCATGCAGATCATTGTGGTATCATAGTACGAGGGGTGAGGAGGCTCCATGCAGATCACTGAGGTATCATAGTAGGAGGAGTGAGGAGGCTCCATACTGATCATTGTGGTATCATAGTACTAGGAGTGAGGAGGCTCCATACTGATCATTGTGGTATCATAGTATGAGGGGTGAGGAGGCTCCATACAGATCATTGTGGTATCATAGTATGAGGGGTGAGGAGGCTCCATGCAGATCATTGTGGTATCATAGTACGAGGGGTGAGGAGGCTCCATGCAGATCATTGTGGTATCATAGTAGGAGGGGTGAGGAGGCTCCATGCAGATCATTGTGGTATCATAGTACGAGGAGTGAGGAGGCTCCATACTGATCATTGTGGTATCATAGTACTAGGAGTGAGGAGGCTCCATACTGATCATTGTGGTATCATAGTACGAGGGGTGAGGAGGCTCCATACAGAGCATTGTTGTATCATAGTACAAAGGGTGAGGAGGCTCCATGCAGATCATTGTGGTATCATAGTACGAGGAGTGAGGAGGCTCCATACAGAGCATTGTTATATCATAGTACAAGGGGTGAGGAGGCTCCATACAGATCATTGTGGTATCATAGTACAAGGGGTGAGGAGGCTCCATACAGATCATTGTGGTATCATAGTACGAGGAGTGAGGAGGCTCCATACAGATCATTGTGGTATCATAGTATGAGTAGTGAGGAGGCTCCATACAGATCATTGTGGTATCATAGTACAAGGGGTGAGGAGGCTCCATACAGATCATTGTGGTATCATAGTACAAGGGGTGAGGAGGCTCCATACAGATCATTGTGGTATCATAGTACAAGGGGTGAGGAGGCTCCATACAGATCATTGTGGTATCATAGTACGAGGAGTGAGGAGGCTCCATACAGATCATTGTGGTATCATAGTATGAGTAGTGAGGAGGCTCCATACAGATCATTGTGGTATCATAGTACAAGGGGTGAGGAGGCTCCATACAGATCATTGTGGTATCATAGTACGAGGAGTGAGGAGGCTCCATACAGATCATTGTGGTATCATAGTATGAGGGGTGAGGAGGCTCCATACTGATCAATGTGTTATCATAGTACGAGGAGTGAGGAGGCTCCATACAGATCATTGTGGTATCATAGTACAAGGGGTGAGGAGGCTCCATACAGATCATTGTGGTATCATAGTACGAGGAGTGAGGAGGCTCCATACAGATCATTGTGGTATCATAGTACGAGAGGTGAGGAGGCTCCATGCAGATCATTGTGGTATCATAGTATGAGTAGTGAGGAGGCTCCATACAGATCATTGTGGTATCATAGTATGAGTAGTGAGGAGGCTCCATACTGATCAATGTGGTATCATAGTACGAGGAGTGAGGAGGCTCCATACAGATCATTGTGGTATCATAGTACGAGAGGTGAGGAGGCTCCATGCAGATCATTGTGGTATCATAGTACGAGGAGTGAGGAGGCTCCATACAGATCATTGTGGTATCATAGTATGAGTAGTGAGGAGGCTCCATACAGATCATTGTGGTATCATAGTATGAGTAGTGAGGAGGCTCCATACTGATCAATGTGGTATCATAGTACGAGGAGTGAGGAGGCTCCATACAGATCATTGTGGTATCATAGTACGAGAGGTGAGGAGGCTCCATGCAGATCATTGTGGTATCATAGTACGAGGAGTGAGGAGGCTCCATACAGATCATTGTGGTATCATAGTAGGAGGGGTGAGGAGGCTCCATACAGATCATTGTGGTATCATAGTATGAGTAGTGAGGAGGCTCCATACTGATCAATGTGGTATCATAGTACGAGGAGTGAGGAGGCTCCATACAGATCATTGTGGTATCATAGTATGAGTAGTGAGGAGGCTCCATACAGATCATTGTGGTATCATAGTACGAGAGGTGAGGAGGCTCCATGCAGATCATTGTGGTATCATAGTACGAGGAGTGAGGAGGCTCCATACAGATCATTGTGGTATCATAGTACAAGGGGTGAGGAGGCTCCATACAGATCATTGTGGTATCATAGTATGAGTAGTGAGGAGGCTCCATACAGATCATTGTGGTATCATAGTACGAGAGGTGAGGAGGCTCCATGCAGATCATTGTGGTATCATAGTACGAGGAGTGAGGAGGCTCCATACAGATCATTGCGGTATCATAGTACTAGGGGTGAGGAGGCTCCATGCAGATCATTGGGGTATCATAGTACAAAGGGGTGAGGAGGCTCCATACAGATCATTGTGGTATCATAGTAGGAGGGGTGAGGAGGCTCCATACAGATCATTGTGGTATCATAGTACTAGGGGTGAGGAGGCTCCATGCAGATCATTGGGGTATCATAGTACAAGGGGTGAGGAGGCTCCATGCAGATCATTGTGGTATCATAGTACAAGGGGTAAGGAGGCTCCATACAGATCATTGCGGTATCATAGTAGGAGGGGTGAGGAGGCTCCATACAGATCATTGTGGTATCATAATACTAGGGGTGAGGAGGCTCCATGCAGATCATTGGGGTATCATAGTACAAGGGGTGAGGAGGCTCCATACAGATCATTGTGGTATCATAGTAGGAGGGGTGAGGAGGCTCCATGCAGATCATTGTGGTATCATAGTACGAGGGGTGAGGAGGCTCCATACTGATCAATGTGGTATCATAGTACGAGGAGTGAGGAGGCTCCATACAGATCATTGTGGTATCATAGTACGAGGAGTGAGGAGGCTCCATACAGATCATTGTGGTATCATAGTACAAGGGGTGAGGAGGCTCCATACAGATCATTGTGGTATTATAGTACTAGGGGTGAGGAGGCTCCATGCAGATCATTGTGGTATCATAGTATGAGGGGTGAGGAGGCTCCATACAGATCATTGTGGTATCATAGTACGAGAGGTGAGGAGGCTCCATGCAGATCATTGTGGTATTATAGTACTAGGGATGAGGAGGCTCCATGCAGATCATTGTGGTATCATAGTACTAGGAGTGAGGAGGCTCCATACTGATCATTGTGGTATCATAGTACGAGGAGTGAGGAGGCTCCATACAGATCATTGTGGTATCATAGTACGAGGAGTGAGGAGGCTCCATGTAGATCATTGTGGTATCATAGTACTAGGAGTGAGGAGGCTCCATACTGATCATTGTGGTATCATAGTACGAGGAGTGAGGAGGCTCCATACAGATCATTGTGGTATCATAGTACGAGGAGTGAGGAGGCTCCATGTAGATCATTGTGGTATCATAGTACTAGGAGTGAGGAGGCTCCATACTGATCATTGTGGTATCATAGTACGAGGAGTGAGGAGGCTCCATACAGATCATTGTGGTATCATAGTACGAGGAGTGAGGAGGCTCCATGTAGATCATTGTGGTATCATAGTACTAGGAGTGAGGAGGCTCCATACTGATCATTGTGGTATCATAGTACGAGGGGTGAGGAGGCTCCATACAGATCATTGTGGTATCATAGTACGAGGAGTGAGGAGGCTCCATACTGATCATTGTGGTATCATAGTATGAGTAGTGAGGAGGCTCCATACAGATCATTGTGGTATCATAGTACGAGGGGTGAGGAGGCTCCATACAGATCATTGTGGTATCATAGTATGAGTAGTGAGGAGGCTCCATACTGATCAATGTGGTATCATAGTACGAGGAGTGAGGAGGCTCCATACAGATCATTGTGGTATCATAGTATGAGTAGTGAGGAGGCTCCATACAGATCATTGTGGTATCATAGTACGAGAGGTGAGGAGGCTCCATGCAGATCATTGTGGTATCATAGTACGAGGAGTGAGGAGGCTCCATACAGATCATTGTGGTATCATAGTACTAGGGGTAAGGAGGCTCCATACAGATCATTGCGGTATCATAGTACTAGGGGTGAGGAGGCTCCATGCAGATCATTGGGGTATCATAGTACGAGGGGTGAGGAGGCTCCATACTGATCAATGTGGTATCATAGTACGAGGAGTGAGGAGGCTCCATACAGATCATTGTGGTATCATAGTACGAGGAGTGAGGAGGCTCCATACAGATCATTGTGGTATCATAGTACAAGGGGTGAGGAGGCTCCATACAGATCATTGTGGTATCATAGTACGAGGAGTGAGGAGGCTCCATACAGATCATTGTGGTATCATAGTACTAGGGGTGAGGAGGCTCCATACAGATCATTGTGGTATCATAGTACGAGGAGTGAGGAGGCTCCATACAGATCATTGTGGTATCATAGTACGAGGGGTGAGGAGGCTCCATACTGATCAATGTGGTATCATAGTACGAGGAGTGAGGAGGCTCCATACAGATCATTGTGGTATCATAGTACGAGGAGTGAGGAGGCTCCATGTAGATCATTGTGGTATCATAGTACTAGGAGTGAGGAGGCTCCATACTGATCATTGTGGTATCA
>JBBDGP010005922.1:0-39407 GCA_037952835.1 Lithobates septentrionalis | reverse complement strand
TCCCCCGTCCCTCCCCTTCTTATCTCTGTACTGTGCCCCGTCCCCCCTTCTTATCTCTGTACTGTCCCCCGTCCCCCCTTCTTATCTCTGTACTGTGCCCCGTCCCCCCTTCTTATCTCTGTACTGTGCCCCGTCCCCCCTTCTTATCTCTGTACTGTACCCCGTCCCTCCCTTCTTATCTCTGTACTGTACCCCGTCCCCCCTTCTTATCTCTGTACTGTCCCCCGTCCCTCCCCTTCTTATCTCTGTACTGTCCCCCGTCCCTCCCCTTCTTATCTCTGTACTGTACCCCGTCCCCCCTTCTTATCTCTGTACTGTACCCCGTCCTCCCCTTCTTATCTCTGTACTGTGCCCCGTCCCCCTTCTTATCTCTGTACTGTGCCCCGTCCCCCTTCTTATCTCTGTACTGTACCCCGTCCCCCCTTCTTATCTCTGTACTGTGCCCCGTCCCCCCTTCTTATCTCTGTACTGTACCCCGTCCCCCCTTCTTATCTCTGTACTGTGCCCCGTCCCCCCCTTCTTATCTCTGTACTGTGCCCCGTCCCCCCCTTCTTATCTCTGTACTGTGCCCCGTCCCCCCCTTCTTATCTCTGTACTGTGCCCCGTCCCTCCCCTTCTTATCTCTGTACCCCGTCCCCCCTTCTTATCTCTGTACTGTCCCCCGTCCCTCCCCTTCTTATCTCTGTACTGTGCCCCGTCCCCCCCTTCTTATCTCTGTACTGTGCCCCGTCCCCCCCTTCTTATCTCTGTACTGTGCCCCGTCCCTCCCCTTCTTATCACTGTACCCCGTCCCCCCTTCTTATCTCTGTACTGTCCCCCGTCCCTCCCCTTCTTATCTCTGTACTGTGCCCCGTCCCCCCCTTCTTATCTCTGTACTGTACCCCGTCCCCCCCTTCTTATCTCTGTACTGTACCCCGTCCCCCCTTCTTATCTCTGTACTGTGCCCCGTCCCTCCCCTTCTTATCTCTGTACTGTGCCCCGTCCCTCCCCTTCTTATCACTGTACCCCGTCCCTCCCCTTCTTATCACTGTACCCCGTCCCCCCTTCTTATCTCTGTACTGTACCCCGTCCCCCCTTCTTATCTCTGTACTGTACCCCGTCCCCCCTTCTTATCTCTGTACTGTACCCCGTCCCCCCTTCTTATCTCTGTACTGTACCCCGTCCCCCCTTCTTATCTCTGTACTGTACTCCGTCCCCCCCTTCTTATCTCTGCACTGTACCCCGTCCCTCCCCTTCTTATCTCTGTACTGTGCCCCGTCCCCCCTTCTTATCTCTGTACTGTGCCCCGTCCCCCCCTTCTTATCTCTGTACTGTGCCCCGTCCCCCCTTCTTATCTCTGTACTGTGCCCCGTCCCTCCCTTCTTATCTCTGTACTGTACCCCGTCCCTCCTTCTTATCTCTGTACTGTACCCCGTCCCTCTTCTTATCTCTGTACTGTACCCCGTCCCTCCTTCTATCTCTGATACCCCGTCCCTCCCTTCTTATCTCTGTACTGTACCCCGTCCCTCCCCTTCTTATCTCTGTACTGTACTCCGTCCCTCCCCTTCTTATCTCTGTACTGTACTCCGTCCCTCCCCTTCTTATCTCTGTACTGTACTCCGTCCCTCCCCTTCTTATCTCTGTACTGTACTCCGTCCCTCCCCTTCTTATCTCTGTACTGTACTCCGTCCCTCCCCTTCTTATCTCTGTACTGTACTCCGTCCCTCCCCTTCTTATCTCTGTACTGTACTCCGTCCCTCCCCTTCTTATCTCTGTACTGTACTCCGTCCCCCTTCTTATCTCTGTACTGTACTCCGTCCCCCCTTCTTATCTCTGTACTGTACTCCGTCCCCCCTTCTTATCTCTGTACTGTACTCCGTCCCTCCCCTTCTTATCTCTGTACTGTGCCCCGTCCCTCCCCTTCTTATCTCTGTACTGTGCCCCGTCCCTCCCCCTTCTTATCTCTGTACTGTGCCCCGTCCCTCCCCTTCTTATCTCTGTACTGTACCCCGTCCCCCTTCTTATCTCTGTACTGTACCCCCGTCCTCCCCCTTCTTATCTCTGTACTGTGCCCCGTCCCTCCCCCTTCTTATCTCTGTACTGTGCCCCGTCCCTCCCCCTTCTTATCTCTGTACTGTGCCCCGTCCTCCCGTCCTCTACTGACCCCCGGTGGTGTTGTGTCCACAGATCAGGTGAAGAAGAAGGTCCTAGTACTGGATTTAGATGAGACTCTCATCCACTCTCATCATGATGGCGTATTGAGGCCAACAGTCCGTCCAGGAACCCCCCCAGATTTTATATTAAAGGTAAGGACTGTGTATGGGGTCTGCATGTCATGCTATGAGCCGCCCCCCCCATATCCTCACTAACCCTCCCTCCCCCATCTTCTCTTCAGGTGGTTATAGATAAACACCCAGTCCGATTCTTTGTACATAAGAGGCCACATGTGGACTTCTTCCTGGAAGTGGTGAGTCCATCTATCATCTCTGTATACAGTCCTGGTGGGGGGGAGGGGTCTGTGTGCGAGGGGCGGGTGGGGGGAGTGGTCTGTGTGTGAGGGGCGGGTGGGGGGAGTGGTCTGTGTGTGAGGGGTGGGTAGGGGGAGTGGTCTGTGTGTGAGGGGCAGGCGGGGGGAGTGGTCGTTGTACAGGGGTGGAAGGAGGGTGCCGGAATCATATCGCCATAATATCCATGTTGATACATTTGTAACATAAACATACCGAGAGCCATGGCTCCGCCCCCGACTTGCTCCCTTCACACTGACGACCCCGGTGCCGGTGTCTTGCCGAATAAGTTCCTTCGGCGGATAGGTTCCCCCCCTGTACTACTGTTGGCTGCCGGAGATAGCCGAAGCTCAAACGCTTCGATCAGCTGTACACGGCGCCTGCGCTCTGGGTCCAGATTCCTTCCCACTATCCAAGTGGACCTAGAGGGGGAACCTAAAAGTGCCGAGCGCAGCGAGGCCGTGACCGAAGCGAGCCCGCGAGGGGCCCTCTTACAGGCGCCGTGTACAGCTGATTTTCAGCTGTTCCGCTTCGGCTATTTCCGCCAGCTTCTACTGCCCATGCGCAGTAGAGGGGGGGAACTAATCCACCGAGCGGAACTTTCTCGGCAGAACACCGGCTACAGCAGCCTGTCTCCAATATAAGCCGCCAAAACTTCACTCTTCTTTCCATTTACTTCCGCCAAAAGATGAAAACTTCATTGATGAATGTGATCACGGTAAGGGGAAGTCCCCCTATCCTTGTGTGCAACCCAGCCGTTGTGAAACGCGTCGAGGATGGGTGGAGACGTTCATGGGCGCACTGTTTTTATCTTTGGACGATCGAAATGGAAAGAAGAGGTAAGTTTTGTCGTGCGGCTTATGTTTTACGTGATTCAGGTTGTTCCATTTTGCTACGTTTTTGCAATATGTGGAAAATTATGAGCAGTCGTTTTTTTGGGGGGAGAAACCATGAGATCCTACGGGAAGATGTCCAAGCTGGGTCACCAGATCTTACTGGAAGCCTTCATCCAGGTCAGAGCATTACTGTGGGCGAAGCTGTTGTCGTCCAATGAGGTCAGATCATTATTGGGGGCGGAGCTGTTGTCATCCAATGAGAAGGTCAGATCATTATTGGGGGGCGGAGTTGTGGTGTTGTATACCACAGATGGGATGGTTGTCACCTTCTGGTGTATATCTCTGAGGTTCTTCAGGACAGACGTGCATTGAGTGATCTTCTGTATCTCCCCGCCCAGGTCAGTCAGTGGTACGAGCTGGTCGTCTTCACAGCCAGTATGGAGATATACGGTTCTGCCGTGGCCGATAAACTAGATAATAACAGAGGCATCCTACAAAGGCGTTTCTACAGACAGGTGAGCAGAGCGTCTCCTCTGTTTTTCGGGGAGAGCACACCTCTACGTTACCCATAGACCTGAGACATCCCCTAACCGGGAAAAGCATGCTACTTATAGATTGTTCTATACAATTGTACTCCCCTCCTCCATCCACTCACCACATACAGGGTTCTTCTGGTGTCTCTATGACTTGCTGCATTGTTAGCCCCTCCTTCCCTCTGTTTTTCCTTGTCCTGATTGGTCCTCTCTCTCTCTCCCGGCAGCACTGCACGCTAGAGTTGGGCAGTTACATTAAGGACCTCTCTGTGGTCCACAATGATTTGTCCAGCGTAGTCATCCTGGACAACTCTCCGGGAGCGTACAGAAGTCACCCAGGTAAGTGGCCTCACGTAGATAACGCCCCTCCCTGTATGGTGCTGGCCTTTTGGAAATCTTCATCTCATCAGACGTGTTGAACTTTGACCTGCAGATAATGCGATTCCTATCAAGTCCTGGTTCAGTGACCCCAGCGACACCGCGCTCCTCAACCTGCTTCCCATGCTGGACGCCTTGAGGTAGGTGACTGGAACTTCCCAACCGTGCTTCCTTTACATTGGCCGCATATGTGATGTCACTGGACTTACCCCACAACACTTCTGCATTTACTGTATTGGTCCTATGTGATCACATGACAGGACCACATGGCCAGCCTTCTGTTACACGTCATTGGCCGTGCGCTCGGCTGCGCCATTGCTCTTTTGGGACAGGTGGTGTTGGGACACTTTGGTCACTTCATTATCTCACCTGGTGAAGGTTGACAAGTGTGACCTATCCAGGGGTCAGTTTACTACACTGCATTCCTGAAGGAGGTGTCACCCCCCCCCCCCCCAAGTAGAGGTTATCAGGGTTAGGGGCACCCTCCACCTCCTCTGGATCAGAATTCACACCTTGTCAGAATGAGTAGTCAACTCCCACTGGTGGTCAGAATAATTAGTATGGGGGACACATCCTCTTCCACCTCTGATCATCTGTGGAGGGTGACCACTTGTTTCGTTGCATGGTATATCCTGACTATAGAGTGTATAGGGGGGGGGGGGGGGGGGGGGACATTGTCCTCCATCTCTGATCATCGGTGGGAGGTGACCACTTGTTTCGTTGCATGGTATATCCTGACTATAGAGTGTATAGGGGGGGGGGGGGGGGGACATTGTCCTCCATCTCTGATCATCGGTGGGAGGTGACCACTTGTTTCGTTGCATGGCATATCCTGACCCCAGAGTAGACAGTATGGGGGACACATCGTCCTCCATCTGACCATCGGAGGGTGACCACTTGTTTCGATGCATGGCACAGCCTGACTCGAGTAGATGGTATGGGTAGGGGGTTACACTTTGTCCTCCATCTCTGACCATTGGTGGGAGGTGACCACTTGTTTCGTTGCATGACATATCCTGACCCCAGAGTAGACAGTATGGGGGACACATCGTCCTCCATCTCTGATCATCTGTGGAGGGTGACCACTTGTTTCGTTGCATGGTATATCCTGACTATAGAGTAGATGGTATGGGGGGGGGACATTGTCCTCCATCTCTGACCATTGGTGGGAGGTGACCACTTGTTTCGTTGCATGACATATCCTGACCCCAGAGTAGACAGCATGGGGAACACATCGTCCTCCATCTGTGGGAGGTGACCACTTGTTACAATGCATGGCATATCCTGACCCCAGAATAGATGGTATGGGTAGAGGTTGTGCACATTGTCCTTCGTCTCCTAACATTGGTGGGAGATGACCACTTGTTCTGATGCATGACATATCCTGGCCCCAGAGTAGACAGTATGGGGGGGGACACATCGTCCTCGATCTGACCATTGGTGGGAGATGACCACTTGTTTTGATGCATGACATATCCTGGCCCCTGAGTAGACAGTATGGGGACACGTCGTCCTCGATCTGACCATCTGTGGAGGTGACCACTTGTTTCGTTGCATGACATATCCTGACCCCAGAGTAGACCGTATGGGGGACACATCGTCCTCGATCTGACCATCGGTTTGAGGTGACCACTTGTTTTGATGCATGACATATCCTGGCCCCTGAGTAGACAGTATGGGGACACGTCGTCCTCGATCTGACCATTGGTGGGAGGTGACCACTTGTTTCGATGCATGACATATCCTGGCCCCAGAGTAGACAGTATGGGGGACACATCGTCCTCGATCTGACCATTGGTGGGAGGTGACCACTTGTTTTGATGCATGACATATCCTGACCCCAGAGTAGACAGTATGGGGACACGTCGTCCTCGATCTGACCATTGGTGGGAGGTGACCACTTGTTTTGATGCATGACATATCCTGGCCCCAGTGTAGACAGTATGGGGGACACATCGTCCTCCATCTCTGACCATCGGTGAATGGGGTCAGAATAGGTGCATTGACACAAGTTGTCAGAGTAGAGAGTATGGTGGACTCCACCGCCTCCATCATGTCTTTGTTTTGTTGCTATTGTTGTCACATCTTGCGTTTTGAATGATCCAACTTTATTAATCGCATACACTAACATTCCTCTTCTCTCCATTTTCAGGTTTACAGCCGATGTCCGCTCTGTCCTAAGCCGTAACCTTCACCAGCATCGACTGTGGTGACATTGAGCCCACCTCCCCCGCGATCCCCCGTTCATCACCTCCCTTCCTCCGCCTTATTCCTGCTCCCCATCTACAGACAGAGACTGTACACCCACCCTCCGAGGAAGGAAGATGCTGACCCATCCCCCGGCCCCCCTTCTCTACCTCTAGGACTCTTATCACGGGGGGAGAGTGGTGACCATGAACTCTATGAATTCCCTCCCCCCGCCCCTTTTTTTCAGGGGCTGGTGCGTGCGTGGGGAGACACGGAGTCTGGTTTTTAATTGTAGACTTTCTTGTATAAAGAGAATTATTTCAAACTGTGTTTGCTGATTGTGTGTACATCCCTAGGTGTGTGCGGGTCGTGGAGGCACATGAGGCGGAGCCTCCAATTTTCCAGTACATTGCTGATCTGTCTTCTTAGTATCAATCGCGGGTCTGCAAGTCTCAAACAATCTAGACTGCAGTCCTGTGATGTGCACTGTACGGGCAGCGTTTGGACCTCACTGTACAAGTTCAAAGCATTTTATTTCTCATAGTGAGGGCCTTGGATGGGTTTATACTGCTGCCTACAGGAGGACTGGACACTGGCCCAATATAACTCCTCCTCTACCATGCAGGCTTCAGTTTTTTTTTGCTAGTGTCCCAGAAGTTCTGCTGTAACAGTCTTTTTGTTTCCTTCATCTGGTAGAAATTAGGAAGGGGAGGTCTCTAGTGCCCAGATTTTGACCTTTTAGTCAGCATTCCTGCTACACTGCTGCTTGGCCTGTTGTTCTCTGCATCAGCACTTTCTCAGCTTTGCTTCAGAGTGCCGTACCTGGACCCCGCTGGACTGGATGTGCGAGGCTAGCCTGGAATGTGAAGCTCAGGCGCTGGGCTCTGCATTCACCCTTTCCAGACCTGAGTGTACTCTGTTAGAGGTGGAGTGCCCCCCAGCTCCAGAGCTCCAAATGTGCCTGTGAAGGCTCACTTGGTGGCTATGGCCGGAGCTCCCAATGTGCCTGTGAAGGCTCACTTGGTGGCTATGGCCGGAGCCTCTGATGTGCCTGTGAAGGCTCACTTGGTGGGTATGACCGGAGCTCCCAATGTGCCTGTGAAGGCTCACTTGGTGGGTACGACCGGAGCTCCCAATGTGCCTGTGAAGGGTCACTTGGTGGGCATGACCGGAGCTCCCAATGTGCCTGTGAAGGGTCACTTGGTGGGCATGACCGGAGCTCCCGATGTGCCTGTGAAGGCTCACTTGGTGGGTACGACCGGAGCTCCCGATGTGCCTGTGAAGGCTCACTTTGTGGGTATGACCGGAGCCCCGATGTGCCTGTGAAGGCTCGCTTGGTGGGCATGATGAGAGCTCCCGATGTGCCTGTGAAGGCTCACTTGGTGGGTACGACCGGAGCTCCCAATGTGCCTGTGAAGGCTCACTTGGTGGGTACGACCGGAGCTCCCAATGTGCCTGTGAAGGGTCACTTGGTGGGCATGACCGGAGCTCCCGATGTGCCTGTGAAGGGTCACTTGGTGGGTATGACCGGAGCTCCCGATGTGCCTGTGAAGGCTCACTTGGTGGGCATGACCGGAGCTTCCGATGTGCCTATGAAGGCTCACTTGGTGGGTACGACCGGAGCTCCCAATGTGCCTGTGAAGGGTCACTTGGTGGGTATGACCGGAGCTCCCGATGTGCCTGTGAAGGCTCACTTGGTGGGCATGACCGGAGCTTCCGATGTGCCTATGAAGGCTCACTTGGTGGGTACGACCGGAGCTCCCAATGTGCCTGTGAAGGGTCACTTGGTGGGTATGACCGGAGCTCCCGATGTGCCTGTGAAGGCTCACTTGGTGGGCATGACCGGAGCTTCCGATGTGCCTATGAAGGCTCACTTGGCTATGGCCGGAGCCCCCGATGTGCCTGTGAAGGCTCACTTGGTGGACATGACCGGAGCTTCCGATGTGCCTATGAAGGCTCACTTGGTGGGCACGACCGGAGCTTCCGATGTGCCTATGAAGGCTCACTTGGTGGGCACGACCGGAGCTTCCGATGTGCCTATGAAGGCTCACTTGGCTATGGCCGGAGCCCCCGATGTGCCTGTGAAGACTCACTTGGTGGGCATGACCGGAGCTTCCGATGTGCCTGTGAAGGCTCACTTGGTGGCTATGGCCAAAGCCCCCGATGTGCCTGTGAAGGCTCACATAAAAAATGATGTCCCCCAATGTAGATCCATCGTCTATCACGGCGCCTGTTGCACCGCTGGACCCGAAGGAAAAAAAAATTGCTCCGTCCGCGACGAAGGCTGGGGGTGATGTCACTGACCCAGCATGCATCGGTCAGTGATGTCACAAGGGAGGCAGTGCCACCAGGTCATCCCGCCCCTTAACAATTTAAGAACTGTCAAACGGCGAAGCAGGCATTCGGTGGTTAGCAGGCGGAGCTTTTTTTTTTTTTTTTTTTTTTTTTGGGTCCAGTGGTGCGACAGGCGTCATGATGATGGATCTACATCAGGGGAAATTATCAATCCTGTCTATTTTTGACACACTTTTTTGGTGAATGGGTGGGGGATCTGGGGGGCCCCCTTATTAAAAGCGGATTCCAATAACACCACTGCCCATAGACCACCACCCATGGTTGTCAGGAAGAGGCCCTTGGCTCGGATAAGGATTTGGTATGGATTTTGGGGGGGAACTCAGTTTCTTGTTTTTAATTATGTCATTGGAATCCCCGTAAAATTCACACCAGACCTGAATGACCCCTATGCCGTTTTTTAACCACTTCCATATCGGGCCTATTCTGGAACTTTTCTCCTACATGTAAAAATCATCTTTTTTTTTTTTTTTTCTTTTTGCTAGAAAATGACTCAGAACCCCCAAGCATTATATATGTTTTTTTTTTTTTTTTTTAGCAGACACCCTAGGGAATAAAATGGCAGTCATTGCAACTTTTCCCAAAAAGAAAAAAAAAAAAATGTTTAATGAATTTAAAAATAACAAAACAGTAAAGTTAGCCCAATTTTTTTGTATATTGTAAAAGATGATGTTACGCCAAGTAAATACCTAACATGTCACACTTTAAATTTGCGCAAAACTTTGGTACTTAAAAATCTCCATAGGCGACGCTTTAAATTTTTTTATAGGTTATATGTTTAGTTACAAAGGAGCTCTAGTGCTAGAATTATTGCTCTCGCTCTAACGCACGTGACGATACCTCACATGTGTGATTTGAACGGCGTTTACATATTGCGAATTGCGCGTGCTTCTCTGCGTGAGCACACAGGGACGGGGGCGCTTTAAAAAAAAAATAATAATTTTACACTTTTTTTTTTTTTCTCTTTCCATTTTTTTTAATCACTTTTATTCCTATTACAAGGAATGTAAACATCCTTTGTAATAGGAATATGGCATGACAGGTCCTCTTTATGGAGAGATGTGGGGTCCATAAGACCCCACATCTCTCCTCCCAGGCTGGAAAAATTAAGATAAAAAAAAATGACAGATCTCTTTTGTTCCAGCTGAGATCTGGGCTTTGTTTACTTCCGTGGCCCGGACGTGACGTCATAACATCGCGCCCGGGCCTCTGACGGTCAAAGAGACGACTGCGAACAATCTGGTCTCTGGAAATCTCTATGATCGTCAGGCGGCGGTGGATTCTTTCTCTGGGTCCCCGATCGCACGGAGAAGCACCAGAAGGCGGCGGGAGGGGGAGAGAGAAATGTCCCCTCCAGCTGCCTGTTAGACCGATCAAGTGGCCGAACTGCCGCCATGATTGTTCTTACGGTGCACAGAATTTCCGGCTGAAAAAGATATCTGAATGATGCCTGCAGCTGCTGCATCCATCATTCAGATCCACTCAGTCAATGATGTGATTGGGCTGGAGGTGGTTAAATATTTTGTATTGCCAGAAATTTAAATGTTTTTTTTTTTTTTTTGTGTATAAATGTCAGTTTTGCTGCAGCAGGTTCTATACATGGTACAGATGCACCACTTTACAGGCAGACTAAGGGGACCCCCCCCCCCCCCGGGCATAATATTTAAAGGAATTTTTCATTCTTTTGCTTCACTTTAAGCATTATTAAAATCACTGCTCCTGTAAACCTTTTTTTTTTTTTTTAAACCTTTTCTGCATTGATTCATGTCCCTTGGGGCAGGACCTGGGCCCTCATACCCCTTTTTATGGCCAACAACTTGCATACAAGACTTTAAAATGGGGACTTTTGATTTTGCAAATTCAGGCGCCATATACTTCAATGGGGTTCAGATCTGAACTTTTGCGATGTTCAAGAGTTCTGGTGTGAACTGAACCGGGGGTCGTTCAGCCCAACTTTATTAGTGAGTATGGCCTGAGCTTCCGATGTGCCTGTAAAAGCTCACAGGGTGAGCATAGCCGAAGCTTCTGATGTGTCTGAAGGCGCACTTGGTGAGTATGGCCAGATCGGTGGACAAAGTGGCATCTTCATCACTATTTGCATCTCTGGTGCCTTTTCAAATTTCCCCCACCACATTGAGGGTTAAGGCTGAGGGAGCAAGCGCTTGTGCCATCAGCTAAGTGGAGTGCTGCATGTGTATGCTCTGCACTCCTTCCCACCATTCAGCTTGAAGGAAGCACTAACCAGCTGCTGCTCCTGAAGCACCACATGAATCTCCAACCTATGTCTGCATGCAGTGACCTGGAACCCTTAGACTACCTGAAACCCTCATTAGCACCAGCTGTCGGCCTCTGGGAGGTCTGGAGGACTTCCTTCAAACTGGACCCTAGTAGTTTGGCACAATGTTTTCCCAAAGACGTATAGAGAACAGTTCTACTCCCATACGTGACCTTAGCCCATACTTGTGGTTGAGAGGGGGGTGTTTACCTCGTATTCCCAGATAGGACTAACACCTGTATTCTGGAACCTTGAGACTCTTTTGGACTTCCTAGTTACTGGAGCAATCTTCCCGCAGAGGGTCTAATCATTCTTCATCCCCTGCAGAGCCTGGCCCTCCAGAGCTGATAATACCAACCAGGCCTGTAGCTCCTTTTTACCATTTTTGATCCCAGCAGTCTGTCTCCGGATTGAATTTCTGGGTGACCATTGTCTCCTGCATGTGCTTCAGATGTTCAGGGGTTTTGCACCTGGAGGTACCACCTGCTGGTACAGTCCTTGGGTCCTTTAAAGCTCCTACTGCTGCAAAGACCTTTCCACTTCACCTGCTATTGGAGTCATTCCTCTATGCAGATTGGAAACACCCTTAAGGGTCTGGGGCCCAACTGACAGTGTGGCTGAGCATTTCCCCTTTTTGAAGAAGTTCTTTGTTATTCGGTGGTAACATACTGTAGTTGATGGTAAGCTCACTTTTTGGGACTAAGGGGACTCTACTGACAGTTGAATAACCTCCTTTTAGATCCCAGTTTGAACTGACAAATTTGGTCCTCCTTCCAGTGTTGGCGGTCACCTCGATCTGTCAAACTGTCTTAGAACAGGTAGAGTCTATTAAAGAGGTTTCGTTCGCAGGCCCTGGGCTGGAGCTAGTTGCTTTGGTTGTGACAGCTGGTCCTGCATGGGATTGATGTCTTTACAGATGTGTAGGGTGCTCTGGAGATTGTGCATGGAATGCTGGTAAGATATCTAAGTAACATCTGGCTCGCTTGGCCTTCAACGGTGGCATTTCTTTGGATTTTCTATTTTCATAGTTGTTGACATCACCACAGGTGGCCAGAGTGTTCTCAGCCTCCAGTGCGAGAGATTTGTAGAAGAGTTGGAGGAACCCCTTTCCTTTATCACTTTCATCTAGTTTTACTTATAGTCCTTGAGACCTTAACTTCCACTCAGGCCATAGGGCCGGAAGCTAGAGGTCGGCTAACCTCTCCTATTAGCCTTCTACATGAAGGTACACTTCCACTTCTACACATTGGGGGCTGAGTGTACATCTAGATGGGTCATCAGATAGTTTGCCTCCCCAGGATTTGGGCGACCATGACCCTCATTTTTTTAGCTTGTTGGTTCCTTCTTTGTAAGTGACATTTCTGCTCATCATCCCCCTCTTTGTGCTCCTGCGCTTAACAGTGTGTCTTCCCAGGACATCTTGGGTTCCCCTGTTCCAATGCAGGTGTAAACTCGGCATAGGGAGTTGTAATCCGTTCCGGAATTGCATCCCAATTTTACATCCTCAGATTTTATTGAACCCCCCATGGTAATTGGTTCCCCTCAGCATACTCCCTCTCTAGAGGGTCCCCCTGATTTACAGTGTTAGCCAGGACTTCCTGCTGTAACCTTTCTTATGAAGAAGTTTCTTACATGACTCATCAGTCAGTTCAGGAACTCCACTTGCAGGGGTGTCCCCCATACCTGAGGCTCAATCCTGGTCCCTCTTTATAATTTTGTACCTGTTTTTTGGAGTAAGGACCTTGTGAGGCCTTTATGGAACCTGACCCTCTTTTTGTGGCTGATCTGCAACCTATTGTGAAATTTTCTCCAGCTCCCTCCATGCAGGACCAGGGCAGGTCAAAGGGCCCATCCCTGAGACCACTAGAGCCATGCAGAGTTCTCTGTCATTCTGGCTGTGTTAGGGGAGGAGTGTTGCTTGTGTTCCTGTTCTGTTCTTCTGATGATCATGTGCTCCAAGTCGGGTCAGAGGTACATAGCCCTATTAACACTAAGGCTCCATTCACATTCATGCGTCTTGTCGTACGACTTTGGACACTAAAGTCACATGACAAGTCACACCCCATGTTTTTCATTGACAACCGTTTAAATATTTAAAAGGTTCCTGCACTACTTTAGTCCAACTTAAGTGCCATAGACTGCAATGTAATCCCTCAAAAGTCACATGAAAGTCACACCTGTATGTTATACAAGCGACAGTTGTCCATTATCATTGTTTAAAGCTAAAGTCCCATCTAAGTCGCTCTTATCCAAAGTTGCACAACTTTGGAGTCTTACAAGTGTGAATGGAGTCTTTTAGAAAGCCAAGGCCCTGCTCAGGCAGAGTGGTGTGGAGAAATAGACAATGTGTTTGACTCCCCGATCCCTTTTATTAGGTAGGGTGTGTCCCCTGCAAAATTCACCCTGTAATGACTCCCCAAAGGCTCAGATTAGTTCTGAATCCCTGCCCTCCTCTGGTATCACTCCACTTTTCAGGGGCAGTCCTTCACTTCCTTTGTTTCAAGGAGGACATTTTCTGAAGCCATATTTCGTGTGATCAGCCCCCGGGGGTTCACCTTGGCTTGGATTGCATGGGATGAAAATGTGGGTGTTGTCCTGAGGATGAGGTGTTGAAGGACTTTCCTCAGTAATGGAAGCCATTGAGGATCAGGAATCTGCTGTCGATTAACCCTCCTGCGAGGATTCTGAGGATTCAGGGCTCTCTCAGACACACAAGTTTATGGTGGGCTTCTTAGCAGATGTGGTACTCTTTAGCATTAAGTTGCTGCTACCAGAATTCTCTTCAAAAGTCAATGGTTTTGAGTCCCAATCCAAGTCCTTTCTGGGTGACCCCCGCTTACTAGAAGTGATGTATGCTTATTGAGTTCACCTGCCAAGTCTTCGCCACCAAAGTGTTTTGCTCACCAGTGCCCCAGGGAGGAGGAATTCTAACAGAAATGGGTTTCTCTGGCAGTTGACCCAGCTATTTCCTACTTGGATAAGACCTTGACGGTCCTGGCGGATTATGTCCTGGTCTTTAAAGATGGCAGAGATAAGAAGTTGGAGGCCTGCTTTGAAAGGTGCCTTTCGCTTTGGTAGAAATGGCCTAAGAAGGTGACAAGTCAAAAAGCAGTGATGCTTTTGAAATGCCAGAAGTTTCTTTTGTAGGTGACCAGCTTCGGGCTTGAAGCATGGGTTCATATCCCGGTTCTGTAAGAAGAACTGGAAAACCAAGTTTTTTGGTTCTGGAGGCAAGTCCTTCTCAGTCTTCCAGCCTTTGCGACTGCTTGGACTTGGAAAGTTGCAAACGACTGTGTCTGCAGCATGGTGTTCTGAGGCTACAAGTTAGAGTTTCACTGCTTTTTCCCCCCTCATGTGCTCAAGGGTGTCTTCCAGGCCACAAAAAAAAAAAAAAAATCCACCCACCCTCAAGAAGAAGTTTGCTGCTCAAAAAGAAAAAACGTCATGTTCCAGCCCTCTCCACTCCGCATATTCCCAGAGTGGAAAATTGGTAGGTGGACCTTCTCAGCCATCAGCAGCTGAATCCAGGAGAATGGGCTCTTCACCTGGAGATGTTTCCAGATATTCGTCTGGTCGGGGGATACCAGAGATGCCAGATTCTCTTGGCACCCTGATACAACTACAAGCTGGACAGATCCTGTCCAGGGATCCTCAGATGTTTCCTGTTTATTGCCCTAGTGACTTATTGGGACCATTTTTCCTTGATGTGTGCCTTCCCCTCGCTGCAGATTCTTCTGTGCCTCTTGTGCCGGATAATGGTGGAGGTCATTCCAATGATTCCAATTGCACCTGCTTGGCCAAGAAGAACAACATGATATGCACACATCGCATATATCTCCTGGTAGGAGTCATGCGTTCTTTTGGATAGACCAGATTCATGTTGCAGGGTCTGATTTTCCATCCTGCTTTTACAATCACTGGCTTTGCGGTTGAAGCCCAAGTCCTTGAGGGAAAGGGAGTTTTCTGACTCTGTAATCCCTACCCTTCTTAGAGCTAGGAAGTAAACCTCCAGGAAGGTATACCATCGTACATTGAAGCTTATTTCTCTTTGTGTGAAGTTCATAAGTTTCATCCAAGACAGTATGTTGTGGGACACATTTTAGCTTTTCTCCAGTCTGGTTTGGAGATGTCTCTGGCTTTGTTTCATCAAGGATCAGATTCCAGTCGTGGCCAGGCTTTTAGAGACCTATTGCATTTCACTTCTTGCTTAAAGCCATTGTGCAGGGTGTCACATAGGCTTTCCACCTTGATTCCATTGGGCCTTAACTTGGTCTAGTCAACTTTGCAGTCTTCTACATTGACCTATTTGCAGAGGTTCCTGTTTTGCTGGTTGCATGCAAGGTTGTCTTCTTGGTTGACCAGGCCTCAGCTCACCAGTTGACTGCTCTTCATGCATAGAGCCTTTCTGGTTGTTTACCAGGGCAAGGTGATGTTGAGGCCTAAGGTGGTTTCTTTGTTCCACCTGAACCAGGAAGTTTATTTTTTTTGCCTAATTCTAAGCATCTCAAGGATAAGGTGCTTCACTCTATGGAGGCTGTTTGGCTTTATCTGAAGGGTACAGCTTTATTTCCACTGTCTGTTTTACCTGAGGGTCATTGGAAGGGTCAGGTTGCTTCTCTATCCATTATTTCTAGGTGGCTTTGTCAGTTCTCAGGCCTGTGCTATGAAGGTTCCTCCTTTCCTGGTCGCGGCCCCTTCCAGCAGGAGTGTCAATGCTTCCTGGGCTAATCGGCATCAAGTCTTTGTTCAAGTTTGTAAGGTCGCTGCCTGGTCTTCTCTTCACATGTTGACCAGGTAAATGTTCACACCTCTGTGGGTGCCAGTTTGGGTGAAAGGTCTTGCAGGCAGCTTTTGAGGGGGTCCCTCCTCTTCTGTTTTTTGGGTTTTGGGCGTGTTGTGTCTTGTTGCTGTGTCTCTGGCCCCTCCGTGTTCAGTGCTTTAGGGACTCCTATGCAGTCGCTCTCTGTGTCCTGAGATATTCCATAAAGAAATGTAAGATTTTTAATTTCCCTTTAAAATGATTTTGGAGTATATCACAGGACATGGACATCCCTCCCCTGTTGTTGTGTTGCCTATTGCTTTCTACAAAACGATCAAAACAAGCCTAGCTGGGGTGGGAGGGGGTTATGCCTGGGCAGGAATTCCTGCTTGGACTAGTGTCCATCCACCTGAAGGTGGCAGCGTAACCCAATGTAGTCATGAATATCGATAACCCCCCCAGGAAAAGGATTTTTACAGCTCAACTTAAGTCTGAATTTTCATTGAGGAGAGCTTTGTACCCCTTTTTATCTTACTATGACACAGGAGCATGGCAGTGTCACCCCCCTTCCCCTTTAACACGGCACCATTGTGGTGGAGGCTGCATTTAGAGCGCTAACCCTTGCTGGCAGGTACTTCATTCCATGTGGGCTTGCTTTTAGAAAATGGTTGGAACTTTAAGCTACACTTTGCATGGGCTGCGGGAGGTTTCCCTTCTCATCTCCCTCATTGGGCTCCTGTCAGTACACATGATGTGAAGGATGCTTTTTTCGGTGTTAAAATGCAGTAACCACAGCTAAAACGTATCTGGTCTTTAAGGGACAGCATCTCTTCTTATCTACTCAATGCTATTTTCATGGATTCTACTGGGGTCGAGTACCCGTCTTCCTTAGTGGAAGGATTCTAAGCCACGGTCTGGGAAGGCTCATCCCATACTGGCATTTGGGAAGTCCTTTTATCATTCCTGCACCAGTCATGTCCAACCCACCAGGGGCTAAAAGCTGCAGTTTTGCTCCTTGTTTTCTCACCTCCAATCGTCCTGTGTTACTGCAGATTAGCAAATCTCCATCAGAGCCCCCTTGAGTCTTTTGAAGATTCATTATCTCCGTTTATGTGGCAGAATGGTTTCAGGGGTTTTACTCCTACTTGATACAGTCAGATAACGCCACAGCAGTAGCGCACATCAACCATTAGGGAGGAGCCAGAAGTCTCCCCGAAGCAAGAAAGATAAAGTGGATCCTGTCCTAGGCAGAACTTCATGTCCCAGCCTTGTCTGCTGTTTATATCCCAGAGCTCCCAGAGCTGGGCCCAAGGCTGGTTTCTCAGCCAGTAGGGTCTGGACCCAAGGCAGTGGTCCTTCTGTCTGGAGGTGTTTTAGGACAGGTGCCATCAATGGGTGATGCCAAATGTGGACCTTCTGTCTGGACCCAAGGCGGTGGTCCTTCTGCCTGGGGGTGTTTTAGGACAGGTGCCATCAATGGGTGATGCCAAATGTGGACCTTCTGTCTGGACCCAAGGCGGTGGTCCTTCTGCCTGGGGGTGTTTTAGGACAGGTGCCATCAGTGGACCTTCTGGTCTACAGGTTCAACCGCAAACTGCACAGGTTTGTCTCCAGGTACAGGGATCCTCCAGCAGAAACCGTTAATAAAAGATGAGCTCACGGTACCAGTTTTGAGGACTATCAAGATACATACATTCACCTCACTATAGGAGATTCTGTATGATGAATACTATTCTTACATCTGGGTCTGCACCAGCGTTGTGTTCCTGGCACCATCAAAGGTCAAGTTTCTGCTCTTTGTCTTGTTTTAGACCACTGGCCTCGCTCATTGGTTAGGACTGGGAATCTCCCATGTAACCCCTGTTTGCTTCTATGTGACTCTACATTTGGTTCTTTCTGCTCTTCAGAAACTTCTCTGAACCCATCAGAATCACCCCTCTGCCTAACCTCACCCACACATTGCTAGTCATGTCTGTGAGGTGAGGCGAGTGTCTGTCTGTACTGGCGACCGTAGCCTGCAAGGAACCTTTCCTGGACAAGGTGGTGTTGAGGCCTAGAACTTTATGCTGAAGGTAGTTTCTGCCTTTCACCTGGTATCATCAGCCCAGGATTTTGGAGAGGGATGTGGGGGAGGGCGGGAAATATTAGAATAGCCATGTGAAGAGTGGAAATTTGGGGGAAGGTATTATTGTTAGTACACCTGGAAGAAAGCATGTATTTAAGGAGACCAGGGGAGTGTGGGAAAGGAATCACAACATACCTGTAAGAACTGGAAATTTAAGGGGGGGCTCCTGGGGAGGGGGGGGGGGGGGGGTTTGAGAAAGGGAATTCTTATGTGAATATATCTGAGAGGGCTCTGGGGGAACAGTGAGTTAGTGTGGAAAAGGTAATACTAGAACATGCCTGCAAGCATTTGGCTAGGCCTCTGGGCATAAAGGATTATTATTAGAACGTACCACCTGTAAAGACCGGGTATTTGGGGGAAGTTTCTGGGGCAGCAGGAGTGTGTGTGGCAAAGCCTCGGCCTCTAGGACATCACGGGCTGGCTCCGCAGTGGTTGTCTCTACTGGGTGTAAGGAATATCGGCTAACGTGGAGATTTCTCTATACGCTATGTGTAATCGATGTCTCCCGCCCTTTTTAGCATTTTGGTATAATGCATCTTCATACAACCCTGTTTCCCAAATGAAACCGACATCGTCCTCACATCCTTGGCTCCACGGGCAGACTTGTGTGGCCATATGCGTTCCATTTATTTATAGTACTTTGCATAGTTATAACAATAGAGCTTGGTAGCTTCATAATTGGCCAAACAAGCACAGGCAAACAGGAGGAGTTCTACAAATCTCAACCAATGAACAATGACTAGGGGAGTGTGTATGATTTCCCGCCCCTTATATCTCAAAGACTCCCGTTTTCACAGTTGGCATGAATCCTTATTCTGCTTTGTTTAGAGAACAACGCAAACCCGGATTATTCTACCACTCCTATGGATGGGAGATTATATGCAGTAACACGCCATAGCCCCCCCCCCCCCCCCATGTGCTGATCAGAAACACGTGCGTACATCCCCTCCATAACCGATAATCTCTTCACAGAGTGAGCATCCCCCCCCCCCAGATGTTTGTGCATTGCACAGGGGCCCTTCGCTGGTGGACATATCCTTACTCTGCGAACCTTTTCACTACCAAAACGGGTCTCAACTGGGTCTCAACTCTGCTCTTTAGACCAGGCTGCAACAGAACTAACACTGGGAGACACTGACAAAACACATTGAATACAACTTAATAAACGTTTCACAACACAACCACCTAGTGCTTTATTTGAAATCGCTGATTGGATTGCTTCATTCAAGTTATTGAAGGGAGATGTGCAGGTAGCTATTGCTGACCTTCTCCAAATGGCAGCTACCTTGTTGGTCCAGTGGCTTTAGTACTTGGTGTCCTTGACCCAGAATAAGCATGCAAGCATTGAAATCAATGCCTGATGCACATACAAGTTCCAGGTCATTAATGTCCAAAGTAGCCATTTGGTCAGTATGAGTGCCAAGCAAATAACATTTTCAGAAGTAGAGGTAATCCGTATCCAGCCCTTCACGTTTTTCCTATTACAGGTTTCCTTTAGGAGTCACCATTTTTGGCCCTTCAGAAGTTGTTATCGAGGTTCTTCAGCCTTCCACATGAGGGAAGTGGAGCTGACTCATCTGGGTGGACATCTGCATTGGAAGGCCATCATGTCTTGATATTGTATTGGCCTGTGTGTGTAGAATGGGTTTCTCCCGGTTGTCACCTTTTTATACTTTCCTGTCTTAGATAAGGTGTGTTGAGTGGACGTAGCAAGTGGTGCCACGTTACAGAGACCCCATTCCACAGACACTACCGCGGTTTAAGTCCTTGACTTTAAAGCTTTGAGCTTTACTGACCATTGGCCCTAATTAAGGTTTAGAATCTTATACTCTGAAGTGGTTGTGGTGTGAAGATGGCTGCCTGGACCACTATCATGTGTTATGTACCTGGTAGGAGACTGACTTGATTAGAACTGCGTCTCTTCTCCAGCCCTACCTTGCCTGCTACAGGTGGTACAAGTTCCTGGAAATGTTGCTATTGGCAATTAGAACCTCCAGACTCAGTACTGAGGAACCAGCAAGATGCGTAGATTGCAATGCCAAGGACATAACACCCATCTGGGACTTGACTGGCAGAGTAGATGGACAGCAGAAGGTATTAGTGAAGGTTAAAGTAGAGCAATAAGGTGTGAATGGATGAGAACTATAAATGGCTGAATAGTGAGGTCACAGCACAGAGTGGTCAACGAGTGGGGACAGTACTGGTTCCAAATCAGAGGTTTAGTCAGATGAGCCAAAGTCGGCAACTGTAGGGCAGGATCTAGGAGACGGGATAGGTGATTGTCCACAAGACAGGTTCCAGGGGAGAGGATAGATGATTGTCCACAAGGCGGGATCTGGGAGAAGGGATAGATGATTGTCCACAAGGCGGGATCTGGGAGAAGGGATAGATGATTGTCCACAAGGCGGGATCTGGGAGAAGGGATAGATGATTGTCCACAAGGCGGGATCTGGGAGAAGGGATAGATGATTGTCCACAAGGCGGGATCTGGGAGAAGGGATAGATGATTGTCCACAAGGCGGGATCTGGGAGAAGGGATAGATGATTGTCCACAAGGCGGGATCTGGGAGAAGGGATAGATGATTGTCCACAAGGCGGGATCTGGGAGAGGATAGATGATTGTCCACAAGGCGGGATCTGGGAGAAGGGATAGATGATTGTCCACAAGGCGGGATCTGGGAGAAGGGATAGATGATTGTCCACAAGGCGGGATCTGGGAGAAGGGATAGATGATTGTCCACAAGGCGGGATCTGGGAGAAGGGATAGATGATTGTCCACAAGGAGGGATCTGGGAGATCGTCCACAAGGCAGGATGTGGGAGATCGTCCACAAGGAGGGATCCGGGAGAAGGGATGGTAGATCGTCCACAAGGCAGGATCTGGGAGAAGGAATGGGAGATCTCCACAAGGCGGGATCCGGGAGAAGGAATGGGGGATCGTCCACCTGGCGGGATTCGGGAGATGGGTTGGGAGATCTCCACAAGGTGGGAGATGGGATGGGAGATCGTCCACAAGGTGGGAGATGGGATGGGAGATCGTCCACAAGGTGGGAGAGGGGATGGGAGATCGTCCACAAGGAGGGAGATGGGATGGAAGATGGTCCACAAGGTGGGAGATGGGATGGGAGATCGTCCACAAGGAGGGAGATGGGATGGAAGATGGTCCACAAGGTGGGAGATGGGATGGGAGATCGTCCACAAGGTGGGATTCGGGAGGTGGGATGGGAGATGGTCCACAAGGAGGGATCCGGGAGAAGGGATAGATGATTGTACACAAGGTGGTATCCAGAAGATGGGATGGGAGATCGTCCACAAGGCCCAATCCGGGAGATGGGATGGGAGATCGTCCATAAGGCGGGATCCGGGAGAAGGGATGGGAGATCATCCACAAGGCATTATCTGGGAGAAGGGTTGGGAGATGGAAGATCTCCACAAGGTGTGAGAGGGATGGTAGATCGTCCACAAGGTGGGATCTTGGAGATGGGATGGGAATGGTTCTGTCCTGGGACCAATCCTATTTAATTTGTTTATAAACGACCTGGAGGATGGGATAAACAGTTCAATCTCTGTATTTGCAGACGATACTAAGCTAAGCAGGGCAATAACTTCTCCGCAGGATGTGGAAACCTTGCAAAAAGATCTGAACAAATTAATGGGGGAGGGGCAACTACATGGCAAATGAGGTTCAATGTAGAAAAATGTAAAATTAATACCACATTTGGGTGGTAAAAATCTGAATGCAATCTATAGACTGGGGGGAGAACCTCTGGGGGGATCTAGGATCAAAAAAGGACCTGGGGCAGTGGTGTAGCGTGGGTTGTCAGCACCCGGGGCAAGGCAAGTAATTTGCGCCCCCCCCCCTAACCTGCGGACTTTTATCACTCCCTGAGTCCCTTCAAATACAATAGTACCGACCTACCTGATTCCTATACTGACCATTACACACTACACTGACCACTATACTATACTGTCCACTACCACTACACTAACCACTACACTACACTGACCACTATACTGTCCACTACACTGACCACTATACTACACTGACCACTATACTATACTGTCCACTACACTAAGAACTACACTGTCCACTACACTACACTACACTACACTACACTGACCACTATATTGTCTACTACACTGACCACTATAGTGTCCACTACACTACACTGACCACTATACTGACCACTACACTGAGAACTACACTATACTATACTGACCACTATACTACACTGAGAACTTAACTACAGTGACCATTACACTGACCACTATACTACACTGTAAACTATACTGACCACTACACTATACTGACCACTACACTGAGAACTACACAACACTGACCACTATACTGTCCACTACACTGACCACTATACTACACTGTCTACTACACTACACTGACCACTACACTACACTGACCACTATACTGTCCACTACACTACACTGGCCACTACACTACACTGACCACAATACTACACTGTCCACTACACTACACTGACCACTACACTATACTGACCACTACACTACACTGACCACTACACTATACTGACCACTACACTATACTGACCACTATACTGTCCACTACACTACACTGACCACTATACTACACTGTCTACTACACTACACTGACCACTATACTACACAGTCTACTACACTATACTGTCCACTACACTACACTGTCCACTACACTGTCCACTATACTGTCCACTACACTATACTGACCACTACACTGAGAACTACACTGACCACTATACTGACCACTATACTACATTGTCTACTACACTACACTGACCACTACACTACACCGACCACTATACTACACTGTCCACTACACTATACAGACCACAATACTACACTGACCACTATACTACACTGTCCACTACACTACACTGACCACTATACTGTCCACTATACTACACTGACCACTACACTATACTGACTACAATACTACACTGACCACTACACTACACTGTCCACTACACTATACTGACCACTACACTGTCCACTACAACATACAGACCACAATACTACACTGACCACTACAACATACAGACCACAATACTACACTGACCACTACACTACACTGTCAACTACACTATACTGACCACAATACTACACTGACCACTACACTACACTGTCCACTATACTACAGTGACCACTACACTATACTGACCACTACACTATACTGACCACTACACTACACTGTCCACTACACTATATAGACTACAATACTACACTCCCACTATACTATACTACACTACACTGTCCACTACACTACACTGTCCACTACACTATACTGACCACAATACTACACTGACCACTATACTACACTGTCCACTACACTGACCACTACACTATACTGTCCACTACACTACACTGTCCACTACACTACAGTGACCACAATACTACACTGACCACAATACTACACTGACCACAATACTACACTGACCACTATACTACACAGACCACTACACTGACCACAATACTACACTACACTGTCCACTACACTATACTGACCACAATACTACACTGTCCACTACACTATACTGACCACAATACTACACTGTCCACCACACTGTCCACTACACTATACTGACCACTACACTACACTGTCCACTACACTATACTGACCACAATACTACACTGTCCACTACACTATACTGACCACAATATAACACTGTCCACTACACTATACTGACCACAATATAACACATTTCCACTATACTACACTGTACACTATACTGTCCTGCCTAGTCTTCCTATACTGACACTACATATACGGCGCCTGTCTCTTCTCTCCCCCCCCCGTGTTTATCTATTTCTCACCTTGTTGTCTTGCATCGGTCTGGAGGATAGGAGGAGGAGAAGACGACAGCTGCCCCGGCGGCTCACACTCTCCAGTGCTCGTCTCCCCTGCGCTCCGGCCGCCATATTCATTGTTTCCCGGCGCACTGTGATTGGGCGTATGGGGGTCATGTGCGGAGGCGGGACTTCAGGAGCAACCATGATCGCGGATAGGCTAGCCCCACGCCGCACATGACCCCCATACGCCCAATCACAGGGCGACACTACTGGCACGAAATTGCGCCCCCACTAAATGTTGCGCCCGGGGCCACGGCACCCCCCGCACCCCCCACGCTACGCCACTGCCTGGGGGTCCTAGTAGATGATAGGCTCAGCAATGGCATGCAATGCCAAGCTGCTGCTAACAAAGCAAACAGAATATTGGCATTAAAAGGGGATCAACTCCAGAGATAAAACGATAATTCTCCCGCTCTACAAGACTCTGGTCCGGCCGCACCTGGAGTATGCTGTCCAGTTCTGGGCACCAGTCCTCAGGAAGGATGTACTGGAAATGGAGCGACTACAAAGAAGGGCAACAAAGCTAATAAAGGGTCTGGAGGATCTTAGTTATGAGGAAAGGTTGTGAGCTCTGAACTTATTCTCTCTGGAGAAGAGACGCTTGAGAGGGGATATGATTTCATTATATAAATACCGGACTGGTGACCCCACAATATATAAATACCGGACTGGTGACCCCACAATATATAAATACCGGACTGGTGACCCCACAATATATAAATACCGGACTGGTGACCCCACAATATACAAATACCGGACTGGTGACCCCACAATATATAAATACCGGACTGGTGACCCCACAATATACAAATACCAGACTGGTGACCCCACAATATACAAATACCGGACTGGTGACCCCACAATATACAAATACCGGACTGGTGACCCCACAATATACAAATACCGGACTGGTGACCCCACAATATATAAATACCGGACTGGTGACCCCACAATATATAAATACCGGACTGGTGACCCCACAATATACAAATACTGGACTGGTGACCCCACAATATATAAATACCGTACTGGTGACCCCACAATATATAAATACCGGACTGGTGACCCCACAATATACAAATACCAGACTGGTGACCCCACAATATACAAATACCGGACTGGTGGCCCCACAATATACAAATACCGGACTGGTGACCCCACAATATATAAATACCGGACTGGTGACCCCACAATATACAAATACCAGACTGGTGACCCCACAATATATAAATACCGGGCTGGTGACCCCACAATAGGGATAAAACTTTTTCGCAGAAGAGAGTTTAATAAGACTCGTGGCCACTCATTAAAATTAGAAGAAAAGAGGTTTAACCTTAAACTACGTAGAGGGTTCTTTACTGTAAGAGCGGCAAGGATGTGGAATTCCCTTCCACAGGCGGTGGTCTCAGCGGGGAGCATTGATAGCTTCAAGAAACTATTAGATAATCACCTGAATGACCGCAATATACAGAGATATATAATGTAATACTGACATATAATCACACACATAGGTTGGACTTGATGGACTTGTGTCTTTTTTCAACCTCACCTACTATGTAACTATGGGAGATCGTTCACAAGCCGGGATATGAGAGAAGGGATAGATGATTGTCCACAAGGCAGTATCTAGGAGAAGGGATGATAGATCGTCCACAAGGCGGTATCCAGGAGAAAGGATGATAGATCGTCCACAAGGCGGTATCCAGGAGAAAGGATGATAGATCGTCCACAAGGCGGTATCCAGGAGAAGGGATGATAGATCGTCCACAAGGCGGTATCCAGGAGAAGGGATGATAGATCGTCCACAAGGCGGTATCCAGGAGAAAGGATGATAGATCGTCCACAAGGCGGTATCCAGGAGAAGGGATGATAGATCGTCCACAAGGCGGTATCCAGGAGAAAGGATGATAGATCGTCCACAAGGCGGTATCCAGGAGAAGGGATGGTAGATCGTCCACAAGGCGGTATCCAGAAGGGATGATAGATCGTCCACAAGGCGGTATCCAGGAGAAGGGATGATAGATCGTCCACAAGGCGGTATCCAGGAGAAGGGATGGTAGATCGTCCACAAGGCGGTATCCAGGAGATGGGATGGTAGATCGTCCACAAGGCGGTATCCAGGAGAAGGGATGATAGATCGTCCACAAGGCGGTATCCAGGAGAAGGGATGATAGATCATCCACAAGGCAGTATCCAGGAGAAGGGATGATAGATCGTCCACAAGGCGGTATCCAGGAGAAGGGATGATAGATCATCCACAAGGCAGTATCCAGGAGAAGGGATGATAGATCGTCCACAAGGCGGTATCCAGGAGAAGGGATGATAGATCGTCCACAAGGCGGTATCCAGGAGAAGGGATGATAGATCGTCCACAAGGCGGTATCCAGGAGAAGGGATGATAGATCGTCCACAAGGCGGTATCCAGGAGAAGGGATGATAGATCGTCCACAAGGCGGTATCCAGGAGAAGGGATGATAGATCGTCCACAAGGCGGTATCCAGGAGAAGGGATGATAGATCGTCCACAAGGCGGTATCCAGGAGAAGGGATGATAGATCGTCCACAAGGCGGTATCCAGGAGAAGGGATGATAGATCGTCCACAAGGCGGTATCCAGGAGAAGGGATGATAGATCGTCCACAAGGCGGTATCCAGGAGAAGGGATGATAGATCGTCCACAAGGCGGTATCCAGGAGAAGGGATGATAGATCGTCCACAAGGCGGTATCCAGGAGAAGGGATGATAGATCGTCCACAAGGCAGTATCCAGGAGAAGGGATGATAGATCGTCCACAAGGCGGTATCCAGGAGAAGGGATGATAGATCGTCCACAAGGCGGTATCCAGGAGAAGGGATGATAGATCGTCCACAAGGCGGTATCCAGGAGAAGGGATGATAGATCGTCCACAAGGCGGTATCTGGGAGAAGGGATGATAGATCGTCCACAAGGCGGTATCCAGGAGAAGGGATGATAGATCGTCCACAAGGCGGTATCCAGGAGAAGGGATGATAGATCGTCCACAAGGCGGTATCCAGGAGAAGGGATGATAGATCGTCCACAAGGCGGTATCCAGGAGAAGGGATGATAGATCGTCCACAAGGCGGTATCCAGGAGAAGGGATGATAGATCGTCCACAAGGCGGTATCCAGGAGAAGGGATGATAGATCGTCCACAAGGCGGTATCCAGGAGAAGGGATGATAGATCGTCCACAAGGCGGTATCCAGAAGGGATGATAGATCGTCCACAAGGCGGTATCCAGGAGAAGGGATGATAGATCGTCCACAAGGCGGTATCCAGGAGAAGGGATGGTAGATCGTCCACAAGGCGGTATCCAGGAGAAAGGATGGTAGATCATCCACAAGGCGGTATCCAGGAGATGGGATGGTAGATCGTCCACAAGGCGGTATCCAGGAGAAAGGATGGTAGATCATCCACAAGGCGGTATCCAGGAGATGGGATGGTAGATCGTCCACAAGGCGGTATCCAGGAGAAGGGATGATAGATCATCCACAAGGCAGTATCCAGGAGAAGGGATGATAGATCGTCCACAAGGCGGTATCCAGGAGAAGGGATGATAGATCGTCCACAAGGCGGTATCCAGGAGAAGGGATGATAGATCGTCCACAAGGCGGTATCTGGGAGAAGGGATGATAGATCGTCCACAAGGCGGTATCCAGGAGAAGGGATGGTAGATCGTCCACAAGGCGGTATCCAGGAGAAGGGATGGGAGATCGTCCACAAGGCGGTATCCAGGAGAAGGGATGGTAGATCGTCCACAAGGCGGTATCCAGGAGAAGGGATGATAGATCATCCACAAGGCAGTATCCAGGAGAAGGGATGATAGATCGTCCACAAGGCGGTATCCAGGAGAAGGGATGATAGATCATCCACAAGGCAGTATCCAGGAGAAGGGATGATAGATCGTCCACAAGGCGGTATCCAGGAGAAGGGATGGTAGATCGTCCACAAGGCGGTATCCAGGAGAAGGGATGATAGATCGTCCACAAGGCAGTATCCAGGAGAAGGGATGATAGATCGTCCACAAGGCGGTATCCAGGAGAAGGGATGATAGATCGTCCACAAGGCGGTATCCAGGACAAGGGATGATAGATCGTCCACAAGGCAGTATCTGGGAGAAAGGATGATAGATCGTCCACAAGGCAGTATCCAGGAGAAGGGATGGTAGATCGTCCACAAGGCGGTATCCAGGAGAAGGGATGATAGATCGTCCACAAGGCGGTATCCAGGAGAAGGGATGGTAGATCGTCCACAAGGCGGTATCCAGGAGAAGGGATGATAGATCGTCCACAAGGCAGTATCTGGGAGAAAGGATGATAGATCGTCCACAAGGCGGTATCTGGGAGAAGGGATGGTAGATCGTCCACAAGGTGGTATCCAGGAGAAGGGATGGTAGATCGTCCACAAGGCGGTATCCAGGAGAAGGGATGATAGATCGTCCACAAGGCGGTATCCAGGAGAAGGGATGATAGATCGTCCACAAGGCGGTATCCAGGAGAAGGGATGATAGATCGTCCACAAGGCAGTATCCAGGAGAAGGGATGATAGATCGTCCACAAGGCGGTATCCAGGAGAAGGGATGGTAGATCATCCACAAGGCGGTATCCAGGAGATGGGATGGTAGATCGTCCACAAGGCGGTATCCAGGAGAAGGGATGATAGATCGTCCACAAGGCAGTATCCAGGAGAAGGGATGATAGATCGTCCACAAGGCGGTATCCAGGAGAAGGGATGATAGATCGTCCACAAGGCGGTATCCAGGAGAAGGGATGATAGATCGTCCACAAGGCGGTATCTGGGAGAAGGGATGATAGATCGTCCACAAGGCGGTATCCAGGAGAAGGGATGGTAGATCGTCCACAAGGCGGTATCCAGAAGGGATGATAGATCGTCCACAAGGCGGTATCCAGGAGAAGGGATGGTAGATCGTCCACAAGGCGGTATCCAGGAGAAAGGATGGTAGATCGTCCACAAGGCGGTATCCAGGAGAAGGGATGATAGATCATCCACAAGGCAGTATCCAGGAGAAGGGATGATAGATCGTCCACAAGGCGGTATCCAGGAGAAGGGATGATAGATCGTCCACAAGGCGGTATCCAGGACAAGGGATGATAGATCGTCCACAAGGCGGTATCCAGGAGAAGGGATGATAGATCGTCCACAAGGCGGTATCCAGGAGAAGGGATGATAGATCGTCCACAAGGCGGTATCCAGGAGAAGGGATGATAGATCGTCCACAAGGCGGTATCCAGGAGATGGGATGGTAGATCGTCCACAAGGCGGTATCCAGGAGAAGGGATGGTAGATCGTCCACAAGGCGGTATCCAGAAGGGATGATAGATCGTCCACAAGGCGGTATCCAGGAGAAGGGATGATAGATCGTCCACAAGGCGGTATCCAGGAGAAGGGATGATAGATCATCCACAAGGCAGTATCCAGGAGAAGGGATGATAGATCGTCCACAAGGCGGTATCCAGGAGAAGGGATGATAGATCGTCCACAAGGCGGTATCTGGGAGAAGGGATGATAGATCGTCCACAAGGCGGTATCCAGGAGAAGGGATGATAGATCGTCCACAAGGCGGTATCCAGGAGAAGGGATGATAGATCGTCCACAAGGCGGTATCCAGGAGAAGGGATGATAGATCGTCCACAAGGCGGTATCTGGGAGAAGGGATGATAGATCGTCCACAAGGCAGTATCCAGGAGAAGGGATGATAGATCGTCCACAAGGCGGTATCCAGGAGAAGGGATGATAGATCGTCCACAAGGCGGTATCCAGGACAAGGGATGATAGATCGTCCACAAGGCGGTATCCAGGAGAAGGGATGATAGATCGTCCACAAGGCGGTATCTGGGAGAAGGGATGATAGATCGTCCACAAGGCGGTATCCAGGAGAAGGGATGATAGATCGTCCACAAGGCGGTATCCAGGAGAAGGGATGATAGATCGTCCACAAGGCGGTATCCAGGAGAAGGGATGATAGATCGTCCACAAGGCAGTATCCAGGAGAAGGGATGGTAGATCGTCCACAAGGCGGTATCCAGGAGAAGGGATGATAGATCGTCCACAAGGCGGTATCCAGGAGAAGGGATGATAGATCGTCCACAAGGCGGTATCCAGGAGAAGGGATGATAGATCGTCCACAAGGCGGTATCTGGGAGAAGGGATGATAGATCGTCCACAAGGCAGTATCCAGGAGAAGGGATGATAGATCGTCCACAAGGCGGTATCCAGGAGAAGGGATGATAGATCGTCCACAAGGCGGTATCCAGGACAAGGGATGATAGATCGTCCACAAGGCGGTATCCAGGAGAAGGGATGGTAGATCGTCCACAAGGCGGTATCCAGGAGAAGGGATGATAGATCGTCCACAAGGCAGTATCTGGGAGAAAGGATGATAGATCGTCCACAAGGCAGTATCCAGGAGAAGGGATGGTAGATCGTCCACAAGGCGGTATCCAGGAGAAGGGATGATAGATCGTCCACAAGGCGGTATCCAGGAGAAGGGATGGTAGATCGTCCACAAGGCGGTATCCAGGAGAAGGGATGATAGATCGTCCACAAGGCAGTATCTGGGAGAAAGGATGATAGATCGTCCACAAGGCGGTATCTGGGAGAAGGGATGGTAGATCGTCCACAAGGTGGTATCCAGGAGAAGGGATGGTAGATCGTCCACAAGGTGGTATCCAGGAGAAGGGATGGTAGATCGTCCACAAGGCGGTATCCAGGAGATGGGATGGTAGATCGTCCACAAGGCGGTATCCAGGAGAAGGGATGATAGATCGTCCACAAGGCAGTATCCAGGAGAAGGGATGGTAGATCGTCCACAAGGCGGTATCCAGGAGAAGGGATGGTAGATCGTCCACAAGGTGGTATCCAGGAGAAGGGATGGTAGATCGTCCACAAGGCGGTATCTGGGAGAAGGGATGGTAGATCGTCCACAAGGTGGTATCCAGGAGAAGGGATGGTAGATCGTCCACAAGGTGGTATCCAGGAGAAGGGATGGTAGATCGTCCACAAGGCGGTATCCAGGAGAAGGGATGATAGATCGTCCACAAGGCGGTATCCAGGAGATGGGATGGTAGATCGTCCACAAGGCGGTATCCAGGAGAAGGGATGATAGATCGTCCACAAGGCGGTATCTGGGAGAAGGGATGGTAGATCGTCCACAAGGCGGTATCTGGGAGAAGGGATGATAGATCGTCCACAAGGCGGTATCCAGGAGAAGGGATGATAGATCGTCCACAAGGCGGTATCCAGGAGAAGGGATGATAGATCGTCCACAAGGCGGTATCCAGGACAAGGGATGATAGATCGTCCACAAGGCGGTATCCAGGAGAAGGGATGGTAGATCGTCCACAAGGCGGTATCCAGGAGAAGGGATGATAGATCGTCCACAAGGCAGTATCTGGGAGAAAGGATGATAGATCGTCCACAAGGCAGTATCCAGGAGAAGGGATGGTAGATCGTCCACAAGGCAGTATCCAGGAGAAGGGATGGTAGATCGTCCACAAGGCGGTATCCAGGAGAAGGGATGATAGATCGTCCACAAGGCGGTATCCAGGAGAAGGGATGGTAGATCGTCCACAAGGCGGTATCCAGGAGAAGGGATGATAGATCGTCCACAAGGCAGTATCTGGGAGAAAGGATGATAGATCGTCCACAAGGCGGTATCTGGGAGAAGGGATGGTAGATCGTCCACAAGGTGGTATCCAGGAGAAGGGATGGTAGATCGTCCACAAGGCAGTATCCAGGAGAAGGGATGGTAGATCGTCCACAAGGCGGTATCCAGGAGAAGGGATGGTAGATCGTCCACAAGGTGGTATCCAGGAGAAGGGATGGTAGATCGTCCACAAGGCGGTATCCAGGAGATGGGATGGTAGATCGTCCACAAGGCGGTATCCAGGAGAAGGGATGATAGATCGTCCACAAGGCAGTATCTGGGAGAGCAGATAATTCACAAGGCAGGTCAGAAAATGCAGGCAGAGCTGACAGCAAAGGTCCAAAGACAGGCCGAGACAAAAGTGGAACTTTACCCATAAAAACTTGACAAAAAAATGTTCTTTAGCAAGGAACATCCATTCCACATTAATAATTCTGCTACCAATATTGGTGTGTGCTGCAAATTGCCTCCAGCATTGCTTCTGTTTATTCTTGCAGAAGGCCAGAGCCCATGAGCAATAAATCTTTAGCCTGTCAGCAGATCAGCCTCTAGTGGCTCTGATTTTTGGCACAGTGCCAAAAAATAGAGAGAAAGTGGGCATGTCCCGAGCTGGGTGAAACATTCCTGGATATTCCTGGATTGTATAAAGTATAGGTGTTTATTTTTAATGTACATAGCTATACCTGCAGAAGGGGCCGGCCTGAATTACTGAGCGGGATTTAATTTTATGACTAAAGTTGCACTTTAGCCTACTTAGTACCGGTACTGATGGTGCACACCCAGCCTCCTGGTACGCTAAGTACTTCTTTGTCCTGAGGAATCTAAAGTCACTTCTGCTCTCTTTAGGACTGACAAGTCTGATGTGATCTCTGTGTGGCGTCCCCATTGGTCGGACTCTCTTTCCCCCCATCAGCAGGAGATGTGGATTCCACAATCCCGTTCTATTTCCTCTGGATGGTATGGTCCACCATATGATATCCCTACACACCTTCCACCCAGTATTTGGTCTGCAGTAATTCTGACCTCCAAGGAGCAGATCTACGGGACGTATTATCACCTTAAACACAAAGTACTGCCAAATGTGGAGTTCCCTATCTCCAGATGGTATGGTCCACTATAGGAAATCTAGGAAATCTCTATAAGTCTTCCACCGAGTATTCAGTCTGCAGTAATTCTGACCTCCTAGAAGCAGATCTACAGGACGTGCCTTCGCCTGGAGAACTCAGGAACCCTTCAAGCCAAATGTGGAGTTCCCCTTCTCCCCGGTCATCTCTTCTTCTAGTTGCACTTCCTCTAAGCACTTCAGTTCTTGGTCAATAGTCATGTATTTGTTTTCTGCTCTTTTTAAATCCTTTCTTCTACCTCAAAATTCTGACTTATCCTGAGGTCATTGGGGTCTTATATCTGCCCTCAGTCTTCAGCAGCAGCATGGTTTGTGGCTGGGACCAGACATCTCCCTGAGCTCTAAGCAGGAAATTCAGAAATCATTGATTGTTGAGGTCTCTGTTTCCAAAAACATCAGGGAATCTCCTTCACCCTTCTTCTGCACTGTGATTGATCCTTTTTGTTCCACCCTAAATTGCTGCACCCAGCCATGTACAGCGCCTTTCCAAAAATACACGGATGAGGACCATTGCAGCACCACAGAACGGGGAGATATGGTAAACACTGAAGGGGAAAAACAAAAGTGAGAAAAATCAATGGGCACCTGTCATAAGAGAGACATAGGGGCTGTCATGTAAAAACGGGGGGGGGGGGGGGGGGGGGGCGGTGGAGTGGGGGAGTGCCACTGTCAAAATGGACGACAAGTATTGCACTCACATATACATGGATAAAACATAGTGTATCAATATGTCCAGTGGGGACATCAGCGGATGACAGCTTCTTCAGAATGTGCGGACGTGACCTCAGACCAGAACACGGGAACGAGACCTCGGACTGGAACACTGGGAAGTGACCTGAGACTAGGACATGGAGAAGTAGGGTGCGGTGGTGTAGTTCTCCTATCTTCCTCTAGAAGGGGGTGGTATAGTTTCTCTCTCCTCCTGTAGGGGGTTGTGTAGTTCTCCTGTCTTTCTCTAGGGGGCAGTGTGGTTCCTCTCTCCTCTTGTAGGAGGTGGCATAGTTCCTCTCTCCTCCTGTAGGGGATGGTATAGTTCCTCTCTCCTCCTGTAGGAGACGGTGTATTAGTTCCCCTTGCTTCCTGGGGGGTAGTGTAGTTCCTCCCTCCTCCAGTGGGGGTTGGTGTAGTAGTTCCTCTCTCCCCCTGTGGGGGGATAGCATAGTTCCTGTCTCCTCCTGTGGAGGGTGGAGTAGCTCCTCGTTCCTCTTCTGGGTAGTGGTGTGGTTCCACTCTCCTTCTGTGAGGGTGGTGTAGTTCCTCTCTCCTCCTGTGGGGGGTGTAGTTCCTCTCTCCTCCTGTGGGGGGTGTAGTTCCTCTCACTTACTGTGGGGGGTGTAATTCCTCTCTCCTCCTGTGGGGGGTGGTATAGTTCCTCTCTCCTCCTGTGGGGGGGTAGTTCCTCTCTCCTCCAGTAGGGGGTGAATTTCCTCTGTCCTTCTGTGGGGGGTGTAGTTCCTCTCTCCTCCTGTGAGGGGGGTGTAGTTCCTCTCTCCTCCTGTGGGGGGTGGTGTAGTTCCTCTCTCCTCCTGTGGGGGGGTGTAATTCCTCTCTCCTCCTGTTGGGGGTGGTGTAGTTCCTCTCTCCTCCTGTGGGGGTGTAGTTCCTCTCTCCTCCTGTGGGGTGTAGTTCCTCTCTCCTCCTGTGGGGGGTGTAGTTCCTCTCTCCTGTGGGGTGGTGTAGTTCCTCTCTCCTCCTGTGGGTGGTGTAGCTCCTATCTCCTCCTATGGGGTGGGTCTAGTTTCTCTCTTCTCCTGTGGGGTGGGTCTAGTTTCTCTCTTCTCCTGTGGGGTGGGTGTAGTTTCTCTCTCCTCCTATGGGGTGGGTCTAGTTTCTCTCTTCTCTTGTGGGGTGGGTCTAGTTTCTCTCTTCTCCTGTGGGGGGTGTAGTTCCTCTCTCCTCCTGTGGGGGGTGGTGTAGTTCCTCTCTCCTCCTGTGGGGGGGTAGTTTCTCTCTCCTCCTGTGGAGGGGGTGTAGTTCCTCTCTCCTGTGTGCGGTGGTGTAGTTCCTCTCTCCTCCTGTGGGGGGTGTAGTTCCTCTCTCCTCCTGTGTGGGGTGTAGTTCCTCTCTCCTCCTTTGTGGTGGGTCTAGTTTCTCTCTTCTCCTGTGGGGTGGGTCTAGTTTCTCTCTTCTCCTGTGGGGTGGGTGTAGTTTCTCTCTCCTCCTGTGGGTGGTGTAGTTCCTCTCTCCTCCTGTGTGGGGTGTAGTTCCTCTCTCCTCCTATGGGGTGGGTGTAGTTTCTCTCTTTTCCCCTGTGGGGGGTGGTGTAGTTCCTCTCTCCTCCTGTGGGTGGTGTAGTTCCTCTCTCCTCCTGTGGAGGGGGTGAAGTTCCTCTCTCCTCCTGTAGGGGGTGGTGTAGTTCCTCTCTCCTCCTGTGGGGGGTGTAGTTCCTCTCTCCTCCTGTGGGGGTTGTAGTTCCTCTCTCTTCCTGTGTGAGGGTGTATTTCCTTTCTCCTCCTGTGGGGGGTGGTGTAGTTCCTCTCTCCTCCTGTGGGGGGGCAGTAGTTCCTCTCTCCTCCTGTGAGGGGTGGTGTAATTTCCTCTCTCCTCCTGTGGGGGGTGGTGTAGTTCCTCTCTCCTGTGGGGGGGGTGTAGTTCCTCTCTCTTCCTGTGTTGGGGTGTATTTCCTCTCTCCTCCTGTGGGGGGTGGTGTAGTTCCTCTCTCCTCCTGTGGGGGGTGGTGTAGTTCATCTCTCCTCCTGTGGGGGGTGGTGTAGTTCTTCTCTCCTCCTGTGGGGGGTGGTGTAGTTCCTCTCTCCTCCTGTGGGGGGTGGGGTAGTTCCTCTCTCCTCCTGTGGGGGGTGGGGTAGTTCCTCTCTCTTCAAGTGGGGGATGGTGTAGATCCTCTCTCCTCCTGTGGGGGTGTAGTTCCTCCCTCCTCCAGTGGCGTGTGAAGTTCCTCCCTCCTCCAGTGGGGGTTGGTGTAGTAGTTCCTCTCCACCCCTGTGGGGGATAACATAGTTCCTGTCTCCTCCAGTGGAGGGTGGTGTAGCTCCTCGCTTCTCTTCTGGGTAGTGGTGTGGTTCCACTCTCCTTCTGTGAGGGTGGTGTAGTTCCTCTCTCATCCTATGGGGGGGTGGTGTACTTTATCTCTCCTCCTGTGTGGGGTGTAGTTCCTCTCTCCTCCTGTGGGGGTGTAGTTCCTCTCTCCTCCTGTGGGGGTGGTATAGTTCCTCTCTCCTCCTGTGGGGGGGTGTAGTTCCTCTCTCCTCCTGTGGGTGGTGTAGTTCCTCTCTCCTCCTGTGGGAGGTGGTTTAGTTCCTCTCTCCTCCTGTGGGGGGTGGTGTAGTTCCTCTCTCCTCCTGTGGGGGTGTAGTTCCTCTCTCCTCCTGTGGGGGGTGGTGCAGTTCCTCTCTCCTCCTGTGGGGGGTGTGTAGTTCCTCTCTCCTCCTGTGGGGGGGTGTAGTTCTGCTCTCCTCCTGTGGGGGGTGTAGTTCCTCTCTCCTCCTGTGGGGGGTGGTGTAGTTCCTCTCTCCTCCTGTAGGGGGTGCAGTTCTTCTCTCCTGTGGGGGGTGGTGTAGTTCCTCTCTCCTCCTGTGGGGGGTGCAGTTCTTCTCTCCTGTGGGGGTGTAGTTACTCCCTCCTCCAGTGGGGGTTGGTGTAGTAGTTCCTCTCTCCTCCTGTGTGGGGTGTAGTTCCTCTTTCCTCGTGTGGGGGGTTTAGTTCCTCTCTCCTCCTGTGGGGGGTGTAGTTCCTCTCTCCTCCTGTGGGGGGTGTAGTTCCTCTCTTCTCCTGTGTAGGGGGGTGTAGTTCCTCTCTCCTCCTGTGGGGGGGTGTAGTTCCTCTCTCCTCCTGTGGGGGGGTGTAGTTCCTCTCTCCTCCTATGTGGGGTGTAGTTCCTCTCTCCTCCTATGGGGTGGGTGAAGTTTCTCTCTCCTCCTGTGGGGGGTGGTGTAGTTCCTCTCCCCTCCTGTGGGGAGTGTAGTTCCTCTCTCCTGTGGGGGTGGTGTAGTTCCTCTCTCCTCCTGTGGGGGGTGCAGTTCCTCTCTCCTGTGGGGGGTGTAGTTCCTCCCTCCTCCAGTGGGGGTTGGTGTAGTAGTTCCTCTCTCCCCCTGTGGGGGATAACATAGTTCATATTTCCTCCTGTGGAGGGTGGTGTAGCTCCTCGCTCCTCTTCTGGGTAGTGGTGTGGTTCCACTCCCCTGTGAGGGTGGTGTAGTTCCTCTCTCCTCCTGTGGGGGCTGGTGTAGTTCCTCTCTCCTTCTGTGGGTGGTGTAGTTCCTCTCTCCTCCTGTGGGGGTGGTGTAGTTCCTCTCTCCTCCTGTGGGTGGTGTAGCTCCTATCTCCTCCTGTGTGGGGGTCTAGTTCCGCTCTCCTCCAGTGGGGGGTGTAGTTCCTCTCTCCACCTGTGGGGGGTGTAGTTCCTCTCTCCTCCTGTGGGGGGTGTAGTTCCTCTTTCCTCCTGTGGGGGGTGTAGTTCCTCTCTCCTCCTATGGGGGGTGTAGTTCCTCTCTCCTCCTGTGGGGGTGTAGTTCCTCTCTCCTGTGGGGGATGTAGTTCCTCTCTCCTCCTGTGGAGGGGGTGTAGTTCCTCTCTCCTGTGGGGGGTGTAGTTCCTCTCTTCTCCTGTGGGGGGTGTAGTTCCTCTCTATTCCTGTGAGTGGTGGTGTAGTTCCTCTCTCCTCCTGTGGGGGGGTGAGCTGTAGTTTCTCTCTCCTCCCGTGGGTGGTGGTGTAGTTTCTCTCTCATCCTGTTGGGGGTGTAGTTCCTCTCTCCTCCTGTATGAGGTGTAGTTCCTCTCTCCTCCTATGGGGTGGGTGTAGTTTCTCTCTCCTCCTGTGGGGTGGGTGTAGTTTCTCTCTCCTCCTGTGGGGGGTGGTGTAGTTCCTCTCTCCTCCCGTGGGGGGTGTAGTTCCTCTCTCCTGTGGAGGTGGTGTAGTTCCTCTCTCCTGTGGGGGGTGGTGTAGTTCCTCTCTCCTCCTGTGGGGGGGTGTAGTTCCTCCCTCCTCCAGTGGGGGTTGGTGTAGTAGTTCCTCTCCACCCCTGTGGGGGGATAGCATAGTTCCTGTCTCCTCCAGTGGAGGGTGGTGTAGCTCCTCGCTCCTCTTCTGGGTAGTGGTGTGGTTCCATTCTCCTTCAGTGAGGGTGGTGTAGTTCCTCTCTCCTCCTTTGGGGGGGTGGTGTAGTTTATCTCTCCTCCTGTGTGGGGTGTAGTTCCTCTCTCCTCCTGTGGGGGGTGGTGTAGTTTCTCTCTCCTCCTGTGGGTGGTGTTGTTCCTCTCTCCTCCTGTGGGTGGTGTAGTTCCTCTCTCCTCTTGTGGGGGGTATAGTTCCTCTCTCCTCCTGTGGGTGGTGGTGTAGTTCCTCTCTCCTCCTGTGGGGGGGTGTAGTTTCTCTCTCCTCCTGTTCGGGGTGTAGTTTCTCTCTCCTCCTGTTCGGGGTGTAGTTCCTCTCTCCTTCTGTGGGGGGTGTAGTTCCTCTCTCCTCCTTTTGGTAGGTGGTGTAATTCCTCTCTCCTCCTGTGGGGGGTGTGTAGTTCCTCTCTCCTCCTGTGGGGGTGTAGTTCCTCTTTCCTCCTGTGGGGGGTGTAGTTCCTCTCTCCTCCTGTGGGGGGTGTAGTTCCTCTTTCCTCCTGTGGGGGTGTAGTTCCTCTCTGCTCCTGTGGGTGGTGTAGTTCCTCTCTCCTCCTGTGGGGGGTGTAGTTCCTCTCTCCTCCTGTGGGGGGTGTAGTTCCTCTTTTCTCCTGTGGGGGGTGTAGTTCCTCTCTCCTCCTGTGTGGGGGTGTAGTTCTTTTCTCCTCCTGTGGGTGGTGTAGTTCCTCTCTCCTCCTGTGGGGGGTGTAGTTCCTCTCCCCTCCTGTGGGTGGTGTAGTTCCTCTCTCCTCCTGTGGGGGTGTAGTTCCCCTCTCCTACTGTGTGGGGTGTAGTTCCTCTCTCCTCCTATGGGGTGGGTGTAGTTTCTCTCTCCTTGTGTGGGGGGTGGTGTAGTTCCTCTCTCCTCCTGTGGGGGTTTAGTTCCTCTCTCTTCCTGTGTGGGGGTGTATTTCCTCTCTCCTCCTTTGGCGGGTGGTGTAGTTCCTCTCTCCTCCTGTGGGTGGTGTAGTTCCTCTCTTCTCCTGTGGGGTGTGTAGTTCCTCTCTCCTCCTGTGGGGGGTGTAGTTCCTCTCTTCTCCTGTGGGGGGTGTAGTTCCTCTCTCCTCCTGTTCGGGGTGTAGTTCCTCTCTCCTGTGGGGGGTGTAGTTCCTCCCTCCAGTGGGGGTTGGTGTAGTAGTTCCTCTCTCCCCCCTGTGGGGGGATAGCATAGTTCATGTCTCCTCCTGTTGAGGTTTGTGTAGCTCCTCGCTCCTCTTCTGGGTAGTGGTGTGGTTCCACTCTCCTTCTGTGAGGGTGGTGTAGTTCCTCTCTCCTCCTGTGGGGGGTGGTGTAGTTCCTCTCTCCTGTGGGGGGTGTAGTTACTCCCTCCTCCAGTGGGGGTTGGTGTAGTAGTTCCTCTCTCCTCCTGTGTGGGGTGTAGTTCCTCTTTCCTCGTGTGGGGGGTTTAGTTCCTCTCTCCTCCTGTGGGGGGTGTAGTTCCTCTCTCCTCCTGTGGGGGGTGTAGTTCCTCTCTCCTCCTGTGTAGGGGGGTGTAGTTCCTCTCTCCTCCTGTGGGGGGGGGGGGTGTAGTTCCTCTCTCCTCCTGTGGGGGGGTGTAGTTCCTCTCTCCTCCTATGTGGGGTGTAGTTCCTCTCTCCTCCTATGGGGTGGGTGAAGTTTCTCTCTCCTCCTGTGGGGGGTGGTGTAGTTCCTCTCTCCTCCTGTGGGGAGTGTAGTTCCTCTCTCCTGTGGGGGTGGTGTAGTTCCTCTCTCCTCCTGTGGGGGGTGCAGTTCCTCTCTCCTGTGGG
>JBBDGP010005921.1:0-104365 GCA_037952835.1 Lithobates septentrionalis | reverse complement strand
AGCCGCTATGCGTTCCCGTCACAGCCGCTATGTCTTCCCGTCACAACCGCTATGTCTTCCCGTCACAGCGATATGCGTTCCCGTCACAGCCGCTATGCGTTCCCGTCACAGCCGCTATGTCTTCCAGTCACAGCCGCTATGTCTTCCCGTCACAACCGCTATGTCTTCCCGTCACAGCGATATGCGTTCCCGTCACAGCCGCTATGAGTTCCCGTCACAGCCGCTATGTCTTCCCGTCACAGCCGCTATGTCTTCCCATCACAGCCGCTATGTCTTCCCGTCACAGACGATATGCGTTCCCGTCACAGCCGCTATGCGTTCCCGTCACAGCCGCTATTTCTTCCCGTCACAGCCGCTACGCGTTCCCGTCACAGCCGCTATGAGTTCCCGTCACAGCCGCTATGTCTTCCCTTCACAGCCGCTATGTCTTCCCGTCACAGCCGATATTTGTTCCCGTCACAGCCGCTATGCGTTCCCGTCACAGCCGCTATGCGTTCCCGTCACAGCCACTATGTCTTCTCGTCACAGCCGCTATGCGTTCCCATCACAGCCGCTATGTCTTCCCGTCACAGCCGCTATGTCTTCCCGTCACAGCGATATGTCTTCCCGTCACAGCGATATGCGTTCCCGTCACAGCCGCTATGAGTTCCTGTCACAGCCGCTATGTCTTCCCGTCACAGCCGCTATGTCTTCCCGTCACAGCCGCTATGTCTTCCCGTCACAGCCGATATGCGTTCCCGTCACAGCCGCAATGCGTTCCCGTCACAGCCGCTATGTCTTCCCGTCACAGCCGCTACGCGTTCCCGTCACAGCCGCTATGAGTTCCCGTCACAGCCGCTATGTCTTCCCTTCACAGCCGCTATGTCTTCCCGTCACAGCCGATATTTGTTCCCGTCACAGCCGCTATGCGTTCCCGTCACAGCCGCTATGCGTTCCCGTCACAGCCACTATGTCTTCTCGTCACAGCCGCTATGCGTTCCCGTCACAGCCGCTATGTCTTCCCGTCACAGCGATATGCGTTCCCGTCACAGCCGCTATGCCTTCCCGTCACAGCCGCTATGTCTTCCCGTCACAGCCGATATGCGTTCCCGTCACAGCCGCTATGAGTTCCTGTCACAGCCGCTATGTCTTCCCGTCACAGCCTCTATGTCTTCCCGTCACAGCCGCTATGTCTTCCCGTCACAGCCGCTATGCGTTCCCGTCACAGCCGCTATGCGTTCCCGTCACAGCCGCTATGTCTTCCCGTCACAGCCGCTATGTCTTCCCGTCACAGCCGCTATGTCTTCCCGTCACAGCCGCTATGCGTTCCCGTCACAGCCACTATGTCTTCTCGTCACAGCCGCTATGCGTTCCCGTCACAGCCGCTATGAGTTCCCGTCACAGCCGCTATGAGTTCCCGTCACAGCCGATATGGGTTCCCGTCACAGCCACTATGTCTTCCCGTCACAGCCACTATGTCTTCCCGTCACAGCCGCTATGTCTTCCCGTCACAGCCGCTATGTCTTCCCGTCACAGCCGCTATGTCTTCCCGTCACAGCCGCTATGTCTTCCCGTCACAGCCAATATGCGTTCCCGTCACAGCCGATATGCGTTCCCGTCACAGCCGCTATGAGTTCCTGTCACAGCCGCTATGTCTTCCCGTCACAGCCGCTATGTCTTCCTGTCACAGCGGCTATGAGTTCCCGTCACAGCCGCTATGTCTTCCCGTGACAGCCGCTATGTCTTCCCGTCACAGCCGCTATGTCTTCCCATCACAGCCGCTATGTCTTCCCATCACAGCCGATATGCGTTCCCGTCACAGCCGCTATGCGTTCCCGTCATAGCCGCTATTTCATCCTGTCACAGCCGCTATGAGTTCCCGTCACAGCCGCTACGGGTTCCCATCACAGCCGTTATGCGTTCCCGTCACAGCCGCTATGCGTTCCCGTCACAGCCGCTACTCGTTCCCGTCACAGCCGCTACTCGTTCCCATCACAGCCGCTACACTTTCCCTTCACAGCCGCTATGAGTTCCTGTCACAGCGGCTATGAGTTCCCGTCACAGCCGCTATGTCTTCCCGTCACAGCCGCTATGTCTTCCCGTCACAGCCGCTATGTCTTCCCATCACAGCCGCTATGTCTTCCCATCACAGCCGATATGCGTTCCCGTCACAGCCGCTATGCGTTCCCGTCATAGCCGCTATTTCTTCCCGTCACAGCCGCTATGAGTTCCCGTCACAGCCGCTACGGGTTCCCATCACAGCCGCTATGCGTTCCCGTCACAGCCGCTACTCGTTCCCATCACAGCCGCTACACTTTCCCTTCACAGCCGCTATGTCTTCCCGTCACAGCCAATATGCGTTCCCGTCACAGCCGCTATGAATTCCCGTCACAGCCGCTATGCGTTCCCGTCACAGCCGCTATGTCTTCCGGTCACAGCCGCTATGTCTTCCCGTCACAGCCGCTATGCGTTCCCGTCACAGCCGCTATGTCTTCCCGTCACAGCGGCTATGAGTTCCCGTCACAGCCGCTATGTCTTCCCGTCACAGCCGCTATGTCTTCCCATCACAGCCGCTATGTCTTCCCATCACAGCCGATATGCGTTCCCGTCACAGCCGCTATGCGTTCCCGTCATAGCCGCTATTTCTTCCTGTCACAGCCACTATGAGTTCCCGTCACAGCCGCTACGGGTTCCCATCACAGCCGCTATGCGTTCCCGTCACAGCCGCGATGCGTTCCCGTCACAGCCGCTACTCGTTCCCGTCACAGCCGCTACTCGTTCCCATCACAGCCGCTACACTTTCCCTTCACAGCCGCTATGAGTTCCTGTCACAGCGGCTATGAGTTCCCGTCACAGCCGCTATGTCTTCCCGTTACAGCCGCTATGTCTTCCCGTCACAGCCGCTATGCGTTCCCGTCACAGCCACTATGTCTTCTTGTCACAGCCGCTATGCGTTCCCGTCACAGCCGCTAGGAGTTCCCGTCACAGCCGCTACGCGTTCCCGTCACAGCCGATATGGGTTCCCGTCACAGCCACTATGTCTTCCCGTCACAGCCGCTAGGAGTTCCCGTCACAGCCGCTACGCGTTCCCGTCACAGCCGATATGGGTTCCCGTCACAGCCACTATGTCTTCCCGTCACAGCCACTATGTCTTCCCGTCACAGCCGCTATGCGTTCCCGTCACAGCCGATATTCGTTCCCGTCACAGCCGCAATGCGTTCCCGTCACAGCTGCTATGCGTTCCCGTCACAGCCGCTATGTCTTCCCGTCACAGCCGATATGCGTTCCCGTCACAGCCGCTATGAGTTCCCGTCACAGCCGCTATGTCTTCCCGTCACAGCCGATATGCGTTCCCGTCACAGCCACTATGTCTTCCCGTCACAGCCGCTATGAGTTCCTGTCACAGCCGCTACGGGTTCCCGTCACAGCCGATATGCATTTCCGTCACAGCCGCTATGCGTTCCCGTCACAGCCGCTATGTCTTCCTGTCACAGCGGCTATGAGTTCCCGTCACAGCCGCTATGTCTTCCCGTCACAGCCGCTATGTCTTCCCATCACAGCCGATATGCGTTCCCGTCACAGCCGCTATGCGTTCCCGTCATAGCCGCTATTTCTTACCGTCACAGCCGCTATGAGTTCCCGTCACAGCCGCTACGGGTTCCCATCACAGCCGCTATGCGTTCCCGTCACAGCCGCTATGCGTTCCCGTCACAGCCGCTACTCGTTCCCGTCACAGCCGCTACTCGTTCCCATCACAGCCGCTACACTTTCCCTTCACAGCCGCTATGTCTTCCCGTCACAGCCAATATGCGTTCCCGTCACAGCCGCTATGAGTTCCCGTCACAGCCGCTATGCGTTCCCGTCTCAGCCGCTATGTCTTCCCGTCACAGCCGCTACGGGTTCCCATCACAGCCGCTATGAATTCCCGTCACAGCCGCTATGCGTTCCCGTCACAGCCGCTATGTCTTCCGGTCACAGCCGCTATGTCTTCCCGTCACAGCCGCTATGCGTTCCCGTCACAGCCGCTATGTCTTCCCGTCACAGCGGCTATGAGTTCCCGTCACAGCCGCTATGTCTTCCCGTCACAGCCGCTATGTCTTCCCATCACAGCCGCTATGTCTTCCCGTCACAGCCGCTATGCGTTCCCGTCACAGCCACTATGTCTTCTTGTCACAGCCGCTATGCGTTCCCGTCACAGCCGCTAGGAGTTCCCGTCACAGCCGCTACGCGTTCCCGTCACAGCCGATATGGGTTCCCGTCACAGCCACTATGTCTTCCCGTCACAGCCGCTAGGAGTTCCCGTCACAGCCGCTACGCGTTCCCGTCACAGCCGATATGGGTTCCCGTCACAGCCACTATGTCTTCCCGTCACAGCCACTATGTCTTCCCGTCACAGCCGCTATGCGTTCCCGTCACAGCCGATATTCGTTCCCGTCACAGCCGCAATGCGTTCCCGTCACAGCTGCTATGCGTTCCCGTCACAGCCGCTATGTCTTCCCGTCACAGCCGATATGCGTTCCCGTCACAGCCGCTATGAGTTCCCGTCACAGCCGCTATGTCTTCCCGTCACAGCCGATATGCGTTCCCGTCACAGCCACTATGTCTTCCCGTCACAGCCGCTATGTCTTCCCGTCACAGCCGCTATGTCTTCCCATCACAGCCGATATGCGTTCCCGTCACAGCCGCTATGCGTTCCCGTCATAGCCGCTATTTCTTACCGTCACAGCCGCTATGAGTTCCCGTCACAGCCGCTACGGGTTCCCATCACAGCCGCTATGCGTTCCCGTCACAGCCGCTATGCGTTCCCGTCACAGCCGCTATGTCTTCCCGTCACAGCCGCTACGCGTTCCCGTCACAGCCGCTATGAGTTCCCGTCACAGCCGCTATGAGTTCCCGTCACAGCCGCTATGTCTTCCCGTCACAGCCGCTATGTCTTCCCGTCACAGCCGCTATGTCTTCCCGTCACAGCCGCTATGTCTTCCCGTCACAGCCGCTATGTCTTCCCGTCACAGCCAATATGCGTTCCCGTCACAGCCGATATGCGTTCCCGTCACAGCCGCTATGAGTTCCTGTCACAGCCGCTATGTCTTCCCGTCACAGCCGCTATGTCTTCCTGTCACAGCGGCTATGAGTTCCCGTCACAGCCGCTATGTCTTCCCGTGACAGCCGCTATGTCTTCCCGTCACAGCCGCTATGTCTTCCCATCACAGCCGCTATGTCTTCCCATCACAGCCGATATGCGTTCCCGTCACAGCCGCTATGCGTTCCCGTCATAGCCGCTATTTCATCCTGTCACAGCCGCTATGAGTTCCCGTCACAGCCGCTACGGGTTCCCATCACAGCCGCTATGCGTTCCCGTCACAGCCGCTATGCGTTCCCGTCACAGCCGCTACTCGTTCCCGTCACAGCCGCTACTCGTTCCCATCACAGCCGCTACACTTTCCCTTCACAGCCGCTATGAGTTCCTGTCACAGCGGCTATGAGTTCCCGTCACAGCCGCTATGTCTTCCCGTCACAGCCGCTATGTCTTCCCGTCACAGCCGCTATGTCTTCCCATCACAGCCGCTATGTCTTCCCATCACAGCCGATATGCGTTCCCGTCACAGCCGCTATGCGTTCCCGTCATAGCCGCTATTTCTTCCCGTCACAGCCGCTATGAGTTCCCGTCACAGCCGCTACGGGTTCCCATCACAGCCGCTATGTGTTCCCGTCACAGCCGCTACTCGTTCCCATCACAGCCGCTACACTGTCCCTTCACAGCCGCTATGTCTTCCCGTCACAGCCAATATGCGTTCCCGTCACAGCCGCTATGAATTCCCGTCACAGCCGCTATGCGTTTCCGTCACAGCCGCTATGTCTTCCGGTCACAGCCGCTATGTCTTCCCGTCACAGCCGCTATGCGTTCCCGTCACAGCCGCTATGTCTTCCCGTCACAGCGGCTATGAGTTCCCGTCACAGCCGCTATGTCTTCCCGTCACAGCCGCTATGTCTTCCCATCACAGCCGCTATGTCTTCCCATCACAGCCGATATGCGTTCCCGTCACAGCCGCTATGCGTTCCCGTCATAGCCGCTATTTCTTCCTGTCACAGCCACTATGAGTTCCCGTCACAGCCGCTACGGGTTCCCATCACAGCCGCTATGCGTTCCCGTCACAGCCGCGATGCGTTCCCGTCACAGCCGCTACTCGTTCCCGTCACAGCCGCTACTCGTTCCCATCACAGCCGCTACACTTTCCCTTCACAGCCGCTATGAGTTCCTGTCACAGCGGCTATGAGTTCCCGTCACAGCCGCTATGTCTTCCCGTTACAGCCGCTATGTCTTCCCGTCACAGCCGCTATGCGTTCCCGTCACAGCCACTATGTCTTCTTGTCACAGCCGCTATGCGTTCCCGTCACAGCCGCTAGGAGTTCCCGTCACAGCCGCTACGCGTTCCCGTCACAGCCGATATGGGTTCCTGTCACAGCCACTATGTCTTCCCGTCACAGCCGCTAGGAGTTCCCGTCACAGCCGCTACGCGTTCCCGTCACAGCCGATATGGGTTCCCGTCACAGCCACTATGTCTTCCCGTCACAGCCACTATGTCTTCCCGTCACAGCCGCTATGCGTTCCCGTCACAGCCGATATTCGTTCCCGTCACAGCCGCAATGCGTTCCCGTCACAGCTGCTATGCGTTCCCGTCACAGCCGCTATGTCTTCCGTCACAGCCGATATGCGTTCCCGTCACAGCCGCTATGAGTTCCCGTCACAGCCGCTATGTCTTCCCGTCACAGCCGATATGCGTTCCCGTCACAGCCACTATGCGTTCCCGTCACAGCCGATATTCGTTCCCGTCACAGCCGCTATGCGTTCCCGTCACAGCCAATATGTCTTCCCATCACAGCCGCTATGCGTTCCCGTCACAGCCGCTATGAGTTCTCGTCACAGCCAATATTCGTTCCTGTCACAGCCGCTATGCGTTCCCGTCACAGCCGCTATGTCTTCCCATCACAGCCGCTATGTCTTCCCGTCACAGCCGCTATGTCTTCCCGTCACAGCCGATATGCGTTCCCGTAACAACAGCCGCTATGAGTTCCCGTCACAGCCGATATTCGTTCCCGTCACAGCCGCTATACGTTCCCGTCACAGCCGCTATGAGTTCCCGTCACAGCCGCTATGAGTTCCCGTCACAGCCGATATTCGTTCCCGTCACAGCCACTATGCGTTCCCGTCACAGCCAATATGCATTCTCGTCACAGCCGCTATGAGTTACCGTCACAGCCGCTATGCGTTCCCGTCACAGCCGCTATGTCTTCCCATCACAGTCGCTATGCTTTCCCGTCACAGCCGCTATGTCTTCCCGTCACAGCCGATATGCGTTCCCTTCACAGCCGCTATGTCTTCCCTTCACAGCCGCTATGTCTTCCCGTCACAGCCGCTATGCGTTCCCGTCACAGTCACTATGTCTTCCCGTCACAGCCGCTATGAGTTCCTGTCACAGCCGCTACGGGTTCCCGTCACAGCCGATATGCATTTCCGTCACAGCCGCTATGCGTTCCCGTCACAGCCGCTATGTCTTCCTGTCACAGCGGCTATGAGTTCCCGTCACAGCCGCTATGTGTTCCCGTCACAGATGCTATGTCTTCCCATCACAGCCGATATGCGTTCCCGTCACAGCCGCTATGCGTTCCCGTCATAGCCGCTATTTCTTACCGTCACAGCCGCTATGAGTTCCCGTCACAGCCGCTACGGGTTCCCATCACAGCCGCTATGCGTTCCCGTCACAGCCGCTATGCGTTCCCGTCACAGCCGCTACTCGTTCCCGTCACAGCCGCTACTCGTTCCCATCACAGCCGCTACACTTTCCCTTCACAGCCTCTATGTCTTCCCGTCACAGCCAATATGCCTTCCCGTCACAGCCGCTATGAGTTCCCGTCACAGCCGCTATGCGTTCCCGTCTCAGCCGCTATGTCTTCCCGTCACAGCCGCTATGTCTTCCCGTCACAGCCGCTATGCGTTCCCGTCACAGCCGCTACTCGTTCCCATCACAGCCGCTACACTTTCCCTTCACAGCCGCTATGTCTTCCCGTCACAGCCAATATGCGTTCCCGTCACAGCTGCTATGAGTTCCCGTCACAGCCGATATGGGTTCCCGTCACAGCCACTATGTCTTCCCGTCACAGCCACTATGTCTTCCCGTCACAGCCGCTATGCGTTCCCGTCACAGCCGATATTCGTTCCCGTCACAGCCGCAATGCGTTCCCGTCACAGCTGCTATGCGTTCCCGTCACAGCCGCTATGTCTTCCCGTCACAGCCGATATGCGTTCCCGTCACAGCCGCTATGAGTTCCCGTCACAGCCGCTATGTCTTCCCGTCACAGCCGATATGCGTTCCCGTCACAGCCACTATGTCTTCCCGTCACAGCCGCTATGAGTTCCTGTCACAGCCGCTACGGGTTCCCGTCACAGCCGATATGCATTTCCGTCACAGCCGCTATGCGTTCCCGTCACAGCCGCTATGTCTTCCTGTCACAGCGGCTATGAGTTCCCGTCACAGCCGCTATGTCTTCCCGTCACAGCCGCTATGTCTTCCCATCACAGCCGATATGCGTTCCCGTCACAGCCGCTATGCGTTCCCGTCATAGCCGCTATTTCTTACCGTCACAGCCGCTATGAGTTCCCGTCACAGCCGCTACGGGTTCCCATCACAGCCGCTATGCGTTCCCGTCACAGCCGCTATGCGTTCCCGTCACAGCCGCTACTCGTTCCCGTCACAGCCGCTACTCGTTCCCATCACAGCCGCTACACTTTCCCTTCACAGCCGCTATGTCTTCCCGTCACAGCCAATATGCGTTCCCGTCACAGCCGCTATGAGTTCCCGTCACAGCCGCTATGCGTTCCCGTCTCAGCCGCTATGTCTTCCCGTCACAGCCGCTATGTCTTCCCGTCACAGCCGCTATGCGTTCCCGTCACAGCCGCTACTCGTTCCCATCACAGCCGCTACACTTTCCCTTCACAGCCGCTATGTCTTCCCGTCACAGCCAATATGCGTTCCCGTCACAGCCGCTATGAGTTCCCGTCACAGCCGATATGCGTTCCCGTCACAGCCGCTATGTCTTCCCGTCACAGCCGCTATGTCTTCCCGTCACAGCCGCTATGCGTTCCCGTCACAGCCACTATGTCTTCTCGTCACAGCCGCTATGCGTTCCCGTCACAGCCGCTACGCGTTCCCGTCACATCCGATATGGGTTCCCGTCACATCCGATATGGGTTCCCGTCACAGCCACTATGTCTTCCCGTCACAGCCACTATGTCTTCCCGTCACAGCCGCTATGAGTTCCCGTCACAGCCGCTATGCGTTCCCGTCACAGCCACTATGTCTTCCCGTCACAGCCGCTATGCGTTCCCGTCACAGCCGATATTCGTTCCCGTCACAGCCGCTATGCGTTCCCGTCACAACCGCTATGCGTTCCCGTCACAGCCGCTATGCGTTCCCGTCACAGCCGCTATGTCTTCCCGTCACAGCCGCTATGTCTTCCCATCACAGCCGCTATGTCTTCCCATCACAGCCGATATGCGTTCCCGTCACAGCTGCTATGCGTTCCCGTCATAGCCGCTATGTCTTCCCGTCACAGCCGCTATGTCTTCCCGTCACAGCCGATATGCGTTCCCGTAACAACAGCCGCTATGAGTTCCCGTCACAGCCGCTATGCGTTCCCGTCACAGCCGATATTCGTTCCCGTCACAGCCGCTATGCGTTCCCGTCACAGCCGCTATGAGTTCCCGTCACAGCCGCTATGAGTTCCCGTCACAGCCGATATTCGTTCCCGTCACAGCCACTATGCTTTCCCGTCACAGCCGATATGCATTCTCGTCACAGCCGCTATGAGTTCCCGTCACAGCCGCTATGCGTTCCCGTCACAGCCGCTATGTCTTCCCATCACAGTCGCTATGCATTCCAGTCACAGCCGCTTTGTCTTCCCGTCACAGCCGCTATGTCTTCCCGTCACAGCCGCTATGTCTTCCCATCACAGCCGCTATGTCTTCCCATCACAGCCGATATGCGTTCCCGTCACAGCCGCTATGCGTTCCCGTCATAGCCGCTATGAGTTCCCGTCACAGCCGCTATGAGTTCCCGTCACAGCCGCTACGGGTTCCCATCACAGCCGATATGCGTTCCTGTCACAGCCGCTATGTCTTCCCGTCAGAGCCGCTATGTCTTCCCGTCACAGCCAATATGCGTTCCCGTCACAGCCGCTATGAGTTCCCGTCACAGCCGCTATGCGTTCCCGTCACAGCCGCTATGAGTTCCCGTCACAGCCGCTATGCGTTCCCGTCACAGCCGATATGGGTTCCCGTCACAGCCACTATGTCTTCCCGTCACAGCCGCTATGTCTTCCCGTCACAGCCGCTATGTCTTCCCGTCACAGCCGCTATGTCTTCCCGTCACAGCCAATATGCGTTCCCGTCACAGCCGATATGCGTTCCCGTCACAGCCGCTATGAGTTCCTGTCACAGCCGCTATGTCTTCCCGTCACAGCCGCTATGTCTTCCCGTCACAGCGGCTATGAGTTCCCATCACAGCCGCTATGTCTTCCCGTGACAGCCGCTATGTCTTCCCGTCACAGCCGCTATGTCTTCCCATCACAGCCGCTATGTCTTCCCATCACAGCCGATATGCGTTCCCGTCACAGCCGCTATGCGTTCCCGTCATAGCCGCTATTTCATCCCGTCACAGCCGCTATGAGTTCCCGTCACAGCCGCTACAGGTTCCCATCACAGCCGCTATGCGTTCCCGTCACAGCCGCTATGCGTTCCCGTCACAGCCGCTACTCGTTCCCGTCACAGCCGCTACTCGTTCCCATCACAGCCGCTACACTTTCCCTTCACAGCCGCTATGAGTTCCTGTCACAGTGGCTATGAGTTCCCGTCACAGCCGCTATGTCTTCCCATCACAGCCGCTATGTCTTCCCATCACAGCCGATATGCGTTCCCGTCACAGCCGCTATGCGTTCCCGTCATAGCCGCTATTTCTTCCCGTCACAGCCGCTATGAGTTCCCGTCACAGCCGCTACGGGTTCCCATCACAGCCGCTATGCGTTCCCGTCACAGCCACTATGTCTTCTCGTCACAGCCGCTATGCGTTCCCGTCACAGCCGCTATGCGTTCCCGTCACAGCCGCTATGTCTTCTCGTCACAGCCGCTATGCGTTCCCGTCACAGCCGCTATGTCTTCTCGTCACAGCCGCTATGCGTTCCCGTCACAGCCGCTATGTCTTCTCGTCACAACCGCTATGTCTTCCCGTCACAGCGATATGCGTTCCCGTCACAGCCGCTATGCGTTCCCGTCACAGCCGCTATGTCTTCCAGTCACAGCCGATATGTCTTCCCGTCACAACCGCTATGTCTTCCCGTCACAGCGATATGCGTTCCCGTCACAGCCGCTATGAGTTCCTGTCACAGCCGCTATGTCTTCCCGTCACAGCCGCTATGTCTTCCCGTCACAGCCGCTATGTCTTCCCGTCACAGCCGCTATGCGTTCCCGTCACAGCCGCTATGCGTTCCCGTCACAGCCGCTATGTCTTCCCGTCACAGCCGCTACGCGTTCCCGTCACAGCCGCTATGAGTTCCCGTCACAGCCGCTATGTCTTCCCTTCACAGCCGCTATGTCTTCCCGTCACAGCCGATATGCGTTCCCGTCTCAGCCGCTATGCGTTCCCGTCACAGCCGCTATGTCTTCCCGTCACAGCCGCTATGTCTTCCCGTCACAGCCGCTATGCGTTCCCGTCACAGCCACTATGTCTTCTCGTCACAGCCGCTATGCGTTCCCGTCACAGCCACTACGCGTTCCCGTCACAGCCGATATGGGTTCCCGTCACAGCCACTATTTCTTCCCGTCACAGCCACTATGTCTTCCCCTCACAGCCGCTATGTCTTCCCGTCACAGCCGCTATGTCTTCCCGTCACAGCCGCTATGTCTTCCCATCACAGCCGCTATGTCTTCCCGTCACAGCCAATATGCGTTCCCGTCACAGCCGATATGCGTTCCCGTCACAGCCGCTATGAGTTCCTGTCACAGCCGCTATGTCTTCCCGTCACAGCCGCTATGTCTTCCTGTCACAGCGGCTATGAGTTCCCGTCACAGCCGCTATGTCTTCCCGTGACAGCCGCTATGTCTTCCCGTCACAGCCACTATGTCTTCCCATCACAGCCGCTATGTCTTCCCATCACAGCCGATATGCGTTCCCGTCACAGCCGCTATGCGTTCCCGTCACAGCCGCTATGTCTTCCCGTCACAGCCGCTATGTCTTCCCGTCACAGCCGCTATGCGTTCCCGTCACAGCCGCTATGTCTTCCCGTCACAGCCGCTATGTCTTCCCGTCACAGCGATATGCGTTCCCGTCACAGCCGCTATGCGTTCCCGTCACAGCCGCTATGTCTTCCCGTCACAGCCGCTATGTCTTCCCGTCACAGCCGCTATGTCTTCCCGTCACAACCGCTATGTCTTCCCGTCACAGCGATATGCGTTCCCGTCACAGCCGCTATGAGTTCCTGTCACAGCCGCTATGTCTTCCCGTCACAGCCGCTATGTCTTCCCGTCACAGCCGCTATGTCTTCCCGTCACAGCCGATATGCGTTCCCGTCACAGCCGCTATGCGTTTCCGTCACAGCCGCTATGTCTTCCCTTCACAGCCGCTATGTCTTCCCGTCACAGCCGATATGCGTTCCCGTCACAGCCGATATGCGTTCCCGTCACAGCCGCTATGTCTTCCCGTCACAGCCGCTATGTCTTCCCGTCACAGCCGCTATGCGTTCCCGTCACAGCCACTATGTCTTCTCGTCACAGCCGCTATGCGTTCCCGTCACAGCCGCTATGAGTTCCCGTCACAGCCGCTACGCGTTCCCGTCACAGCCGATATGGGTTCCCGTCACAGCCACTATGTCTTCCCGTCACAGCCGCTATGTCTTCCCGTCACAGCCGCTATGTCTTCCCGTCACAGCCGCTATGTCTTCCCGTCACAGCCGCTATGTCTTCCCGTCACAGCCAATATGCGTTCCCGTCACAGCCGATATGCGTTCCCGTCACAGCCGCTATGAGTTCCTGTCACAGCCGCTATGTCTTCCCGTCACAGCCGCTATGTCTTCCTGTCACAGCGGCTATGAGTTCCCGTCACAGCCGCTATGTCTTCCCGTGACAGCCGCTATGTCTTCCCGTCACAGCCGCTATGTCTTCCCATCACAGCCGCTATGTCTTCCCATCACAGCCGATATGCGTTCCCGTCACAGCCGCTATGCGTTCCCGTCATAGCCGCTATTTCATCCTGTCACAGCCGCTATGAGTTCCCGTCACAGCCGCTACGGGTTCCCATCACAGCCGCTATGCGTTCCCGTCACAGCCGCTATGCGTTCCCGTCACAGCCGCTACTCGTTCCCGTCACAGCCGCTACTCGTTCCCATCACAGCCGCTACACTTTCCCTTCACAGCCGCTATGAGTTCCTGTCACAGCGGCTATGAGTTCCCGTCACAGCCGCTATGTCTTCCCGTCACAGCCGCTATGTCTTCCAAGCACAGCCGCTATGTCTTCCCATCACAGCCGCTATGTCTTCCCATCACAGCCGATATGCGTTCCCGTCACAGCCGCTATGCGTTCCCGTCATAGCCGCTATTTCTTCCCGTCACAGCCGCTATGAGTTCCCGTCACAGCCGCTACGGGTTCCCATCACAGCCGCTATGCGTTCCCGTCACAGCCACTATGTCTTCTCGTCACAGCCGCTATGCGTTCCCGTCACAGCCGCTATGCGTTCCCGTCACAGCCGCTATGTCTTCCCGTCACAGCCGCTATGTCTTCTCGTCACAGCCGCTATGCGTTCCCGTCACAGCCGCTATGTCTTCCCGTCACAACCGCTATGTCTTCCCGTCACAGCGATATGCGTTCCCGTCACAGCCGCTATGCGTTCCCGTCACAGCCGCTATGTCTTCCAGTCACAGCCGATATGTCTTCCCGTCACAACCGCTATGTCTTCCCGTCACAGCGATATGCGTTCCCGTCACAGCCGCTATGAGTTCCTGTCACAGCCGCTATGTCTTCCCGTCACAGCCGCTATGTCTTCCCGTCACAGCCGCTATGTCTTCCCGTCACAGCCGCTATGCGTTCCCGTCACAGCCGCTATGCGTTCCCGTCACAGCCGCTATGTCTTCCCGTCACAGCCGCTACGCGTTCCCGTCACAGCCGCTATGAGTTCCCGTCACAGCCGCTATGTCTTCCCTTCACAGCCGCTATGTCTTCCCGTCACAGCCGATATGCGTTCCCGTCTCAGCCGCTACTCGTTCCCGTCACAGCCGCTACTCGTTCCCATCACAGCCGCTACACTTTCCCTTCACAGCCGCTATGAGTTCCTGTCACAGCGGCTATGAGTTCCCGTCACAGCCGCTATGTCTTCCCGTCACAGCCGCTATGTCTTCCAAGCACAGCCGCTATGTCTTCCCATCACAGCCGCTATGTCTTCCCATCACAGCCGATATGCGTTCCCGTCACAGCCGCTATGCGTTCCCGTCATAGCCGCTATTTCTTCCCGTCACAGCCGCTATGAGTTCCCGTCACAGCCGCTACGGGTTCCCATCACAGCCGCTATGCGTTCCCGTCACAGCCACTATGTCTTCTCGTCACAGCCGCTATGCGTTCCCGTCACAGCCGGTATGCGTTCCCGTCACAGCCGCTATGTCTTCCCGTCACAGCCGCTATGTCTTCTCGTCACAGCCGCTATGCGTTCCCGTCACAGCCGCTATGTCTTCCCGTCACAACCGCTATGTCTTCCCGTCACAGCGATATGCATTCCCGTCACAGCCGCTATGCGTTCCCGTCACAGCCGCAATGTCTTCCAGTCACAGCCGATATGTCTTCCCGTCACAACCGCTATGTCTTCCCGTCACAGCGATATGCGTTCCCGTCACAGCCGCTATGAGTTCCTGTCACAGCCGCTATGTCTTCCCGTCACAGCCGCTATGTCTTCCCGTCACAGCCGCTATGTCTTCCCGTCACAGCCGCTATGCGTTCCCGTCACAGCCGCTATGCGTTCCCGTCACAGCCGCTATGTCTTCCCGTCACAGCCGCTACGCGTTCCCGTCACAGCCGCTATGAGTTCCCGTCACAGCCGCTATGTCTTCCCTTCACAGCCGCTATGTCTTCCCGTCGCAGCCGATATGCGTTCCCGTCTCAGCCGCTATGCGTTCCCGTCACAGCCGCTATGTCTTCCCGTCACAGCCGCTATGTCTTCCCGTCACAGCCGCTATGCGTTCCCGTCACAGCCACTATGTCTTCTCGTCACAGCCGCTATGCGTTCCCGTCTCAGCCGCTATGAGTTCCCGTCACAGCCACTACGCGTTCCCGTCACAGCCGATATGGGTTCCCGTCACAGCCACTATTTCTTCCCGTCACAGCCACTATGTCTTCCCCTCACAGCCGCTATGTCTTCCCGTCACAGCCGCTATGTCTTCTCGTCACAGCCGCTATGTCTTCCCGTCACAGCCAATATGCGTTCCCGTCACAGCCGATATGCGTTCCCGTCACAGCCGCTATGAGTTCCTGTCACAGCCGCTATGTCTTCCCGTCACAGCCGCTATGTCTTCCTGTCACAGCGGCTATGAGTTCCCGTCACAGCCGCTATGTCTTCCCGTGACAGCCGCTATGTCTTCCCGTCACAGCCGCTATGTCTTCCCATCACAGCCGCTATGTCTTCCCATCACAGCCGATATGCGTTCCCGTCACAGCCGCTATGCGTTCCCGTCACAGCCGCTATGTCTTCCCGTCACAGCCGCTATGTCTTCCCGTCACAGCCGCTATGCGTTCCCGTCACAGCCGCTATGTCTTCCCGTCACAGCCGCTATGTCTTCCCGTCACAGCGATATGCGTTCCCGTCACAGCCGCTATGCGTTCCCGTCACAGCCGCTATGTCTTCCCGTCACAGCCGCTATGTCTTCCCGTCACAGCCGCTATGTCTTCCCGTCACAGCCGCTATGTCTTCCCGTCACAACCGCTATGTCTTCCCGTCACAGCGATATGCGTTCCCGTCACAGCCGCTATGAGTTCCTGTCACAGCCGCTATGTCTTCCCGTCACAGCCGCTATGTCTTCCCGTCACAGCCGCTATGTCTTCCCGTCACAGCCGATATGCGTTCCCGTCACAGCCGCTATGCGTTCCCGTCACAGCCGCTATGTCTTCCCTTCACAGCCGCTATGTCTTCCCGTCACAGCCGATATGCGTTCCCGTCACAGCCGATATGCGTTCCCGTCACAGCCGCTATGTCTTCCCGTCACAGCCGCTATGTCTTCCCGTCACAGCCGCTATGCGTTCCCGTCACAGCCACTATGTCTTCTCGTCACAGCCGCTATGCGTTCCCGTCACAGCCGCTATGAGTTCCCGTCACAGCCGCTACGCGTTCCCGTCACAGCCGATATGGGTTCCCGTCACAGCCACTATGTCTTCCCGTCACAGCCGCTATGTCTTCCCGTCACAGCCGCTATGTCTTCCCGTCACAGCCGCTATGTCTTCCCGTCACAGCCGCTATGTCTTCCCGTCACAGCCAATATGCGTTCCCGTCACAGCCGATATGCGTTCCCGTCACAGCCGCTATGAGTTCCTGTCACAGCCGCTATGTCTTCCCGTCACAGCCGCTATGTCTTCCTGTCACAGCGGCTATGAGTTCCCGTCACAGCCGCTATGTCTTCCCGTGACAGCCGCTATGTCTTCCCGTCACAGCCGCTATGTCTTCCCATCACAGCCGCTATGTCTTCCCATCACAGCCGATATGCGTTCCCGTCACAGCCGCTATGCGTTCCCGTCATAGCCGCTATTTCATCCTGTCACAGCCGCTATGAGTTCCCGTCACAGCCGCTACGGGTTCCCATCACAGCCGCTATGCGTTCCCGTCACAGCCGCTATGCGTTCCCGTCACAGCCGCTACTCGTTCCCGTCACAGCCGCTACTCGTTCCCATCACAGCCGCTACACTTTCCCTTCACAGCCGCTATGAGTTCCTGTCACAGCGGCTATGAGTTCCCGTCACAGCCGCTATGTCTTCCCGTCACAGCCGCTATGTCTTCCCGTCACAGCCGCTATGTCTTCCCATCACAGCCGCTATGTCTTCCCATCACAGCCGATATGCGTTCCCGTCACAGCCGCTATGCGTTCTCGTCATAGCCGCTATTTCTTCCCGTCACAGCCGCTATGAGTTCCCGTCACAGCCGCTACGGGTTCCCATCACAGCCGCTATGTGTTCCCGTCACAGCCGCTACTCGTTCCCATCACAGCCGCTACACTGTCCCTTCACAGCCGCTATGTCTTCCCGTCACAGCCAATATGCGTTCCCGTCACAGCCGCTATGAATTCCCGTCACAGCCGCTATGCGTTCCCGTCACAGCCGCTATGTCTTCCGGTCACAGCCGCTATGTCTTCCCGTCACAGCCGCTATGCGTTCCCGTCACAGCCGCTATGTCTTCCCGTCACAGCGGCTATGAGTTCCCGTCACAGCCGCTATGTCTTCCCGTCACAGCCGCTATGTCTTCCCATCACAGCCGCTATGTCTTCCCATCACAGCCGATATGCGTTCCCGTCACAGCCGCTATGCGTTCCCGTCATAGCCGCTATTTCTTCCTGTCACAGCCACTATGAGTTCCCGTCACAGCCGCTACGGGTTCCCATCACAGCCGCTATGCGTTCCCGTCACAGCCGCGATGCGTTCCCGTCACAGCCGCTACTCGTTCCCGTCACAGCCGCTACTCGTTCCCATCACAGCCGCTACACTTTCCCTTCACAGCCGCTATGAGTTCCTGTCACAGCGGCTATGAGTTCCCCTTCACAGCCGCTATGTCTTCCCGTTACAGCCGCTATGTCTTCCCGTCACAGCCGCTATGCGTTCCCGTCACAGCCACTATGTCTTCTTGTCACAGCCGCTATGCGTTCCCGTCACAGCCGCTAGGAGTTCCCGTCACAGCCGCTACGCGTTCCCGTCACAGCCGATATGGGTTCCTGTCACAGCCACTATGTCTTCCCGTCACAGCCGCTAGGAGTTCCCGTCACAGCCGCTACGCGTTCCCGTCACAGCCGATATGGGTTCCCGTCACAGCCACTATGTCTTCCCGTCACAGCCACTATGTCTTCCCGTCACAGCCGCTATGCGTTCCCATCACAGCCGATATTCGTTCCCGTCACAGCCGCAATGCGTTCCCGTCACAGCTGCTATGCGTTCCCGTCACAGCCGCTATGTCTTCCCGTCACAGCCGATATGCGTTCCCGTCACAGCCGCTATGAGTTCCCGTCACAGCCGCTATGTCTTCCCGTCACAGCCGATATGCGTTCCCGTCACAGCCACTATGCGTTCCCGTCACAGCCGATATTCGTTCCCGTCACAGCCGCTATGCGTTCCCGTCACAGCCACTATGTCTTCCCATCACAGCCGCTATGCGTTCCCGTCACAGCCGCTATGAGTTCTCGTCACAGCCAATATTCGTTCCTGTCACAGCCGCTATGCGTTCCCGTCACAGCCGCTATGTCTTCCCATCACAGCCGCTATGTCTTCCCGTCACAGCCGCTATGTCTTCCCGTCACAGCCGATATGCGTTCCCGTAACAACAGCCGCTATAAGTTCCCGTCACAGCCGATATTCGTTCCCGTCACAGCCGCTATACGTTCCCGTCACAGCCGCTATGAGTTCCCGTCACAGCCGCTATGAGTTCCCGTCACAGCCGATATTCGTTCCCGTCACAGCCACTATGCGTTCCCGTCACAGCCGATATGCATTCTCGTCACAGCCGCTATGAGTTACCGTCACAGCCGCTATGCGTTCCCGTCACAGCCGCTATGTCTTCCCATCACAGTCGCTATGCTTTCCCGTCACAGCCGCTATGTCTTCCCGTCACAGCCGATATGCGTTCCCTTCACAGCCGCTATGTCTTCCCTTCACAGCCGCTATGTCTTCCCGTCACAGCCGCTATGCGTTCCCGTCACAGCCACTATGTCTTCCCGTCACAGCCGCTATGAGTTCCTGTCACAGCCGCTACGGGTTCCCGTCACAGCCGATATGCATTTCCGTCACAGCCGCTATGCGTTCCCGTCACAGCCGCTATGTCTTCCTGTCACAGCGGCTATGAGTTCCCGTCACAGCCGCTATGTGTTCCCGTCACAGATGCTATGTCTTCCCATCACAGCCGATATGCGTTCCCGTCACAGCCGCTATGCGTTCCCGTCATAGCCGCTATTTCTTACCGTCACAGCCGCTATGAGTTCCCGTCACAGCCGCTACGGGTTCCCATCACAGCCGCTATGCGTTCCCGTCACAGCCGCTATGCGTTCCCGTCACAGCCGCTACTTGTTCCCGTCACAGCCGCTACTCGTTCCCATCACAGCCGCTACACTTTCCCTTCACAGCCTCTATGTCTTCCCGTCACAGCCAATATGCGTTCCCGTCACAGCCGCTATGAGTTCCCGTCACAGCCGCTATGCGTTCCCGTCTCAGCCGCTATGTCTTCCCGTCACAGCCGCTATGTCTTCCCGTCACAGCCGCTATGCGTTCCCGTCACAGCCGCTACTCGTTCCCATCACAGCCGCTACACTTTCCCTTCACAGCCGCTATGTCTTCCCGTCACAGCCAATATGCGTTCCCGTCACAGCCGCTATGAGTTCCCGTCACAGCCGCTATGCGTTCCCGTCACAGCCGCTATGCGTTCCCGTCACAGCCGCTATGTCTTCCCGTCACAGCCGCTATGTCTTCCCGTCACAGCCGCTATGCGTTCCCGTCACAGCCACTATGTCTTCTCGTCACAGCCGCTATGCGTTGCCGTCACAGCCGCTACGCGTTCCCGTCACATCCGATATGGGTTCCCGTCACAGCCACTATGTCTTCCCGTCACAGCCACTATGTCTTCCCGTCACAGCCGCTATGAGTTCCCGTCACAGCCGCTATGCGTTCCCGTCACAGCCACTATGTCTTCCCGTCACAGCCGCTATGCGTTCCCGTCACAGCCGATATTCGTTCCCGTCACAGCCGCTATGCGTTCCCGTCACAACCGCTATGCGTTCCCGTCACAGCCGCTATGCGTTCCCGTCACAGCCGCTATGTCTTCCCGTCACAGCCGCTATGTCTTCCCATCACAGCCGCTATGTCTTCCCATCACAGCCGATATGCGTTCCCGTCACAGCTGCTATGCGTTCCCGTCATAGCCGCTATGTCTTCCCGTCACAGCCGCTATGTCTTCCCGTCACAGCCGATATGCGTTCCCGTAACAACAGCCGCTATGAGTTCCCGTCACAGCCGCTATGCGTTCCCGTCACAGCCGATATTCGTTCCCGTCACAGCCGCTATGCGTTCCCGTCACAGCCGCTATGAGTTCCCGTCACAGCCGCTATGAGTTCCCGTCACAGCCGATATTCGTTCCCGTCACAGCCACTATGCTTTCCCGTCACAGCCGATATGCATTCTCGTCACAGCCGCTATGAGTTCCCGTCACAGCCGCTATGCGTTCCCGTCACAGCCGCTATGTCTTCCCATCACAGTCGCTATGCATTCCAGTCACAGCCGCTTTGTCTTCCCGTCACAGCCGCTATGTCTTCCCGTCACAGCCGCTATGTCTTCCCATCACAGCCGCTATGTCTTCCCATCACAGCCGATATGCGTTCCCGTCACAGCCGCTATGCGTTCCCGTCATAGCCGCTATGAGTTCCCGTCACAGCCGCTATGAGTTCCCGTCACAGCCGCTACGGGTTCCCATCACAGCCGATATGCGTTCCTGTCACAGCCGCTATGTCTTCCCGTCAGAGCCGCTATGTCTTCCCGTCACAGCCAATATGCGTTCCCGTCACAGCCGCTATGAGTTCCCGTCACAGCCGCTATGCGTTCCCGTCACAGCCGCTATGAGTTCCCGTCACAGCCGCTACGCGTTCCCGTCACAGCCGATATGGGTTCCCGTCACAGCCACTATGTCTTCCCGTCACAGCCACTATGTCTTCCCGTCACAGCCGCTATGTCTTCCCGTCACAGCCGCTATGTCTTCCCGTCACAGCCGCTATGTCTTCCCGTCACAGCCAATATGCGTTCCCGTCACAGCCGATATGCGTTCCCGTCACAGCCGCTATGAGTTCCTGTCACAGACGCTATGTCTTCCCGTCACAGCCGCTATGTCTTCCCGTCACAGCGGCTATGAGTTCCCGTCACAGCCGCTATGTCTTCCCGTGACAGCCGCTATGTCTTCCCGTCACAGCCGCTATGTCTTCCCATCACAGCCGCTATGTCTTCCCATCACAGCCGATATGCGTTCCCGTCACAGCCGCTATGCGTTCCCGTCATAGCCGCTATTTCATCCCGTCACAGCCGCTATGAGTTCCCGTCACAGCCGCTACAGGTTCCCATCACAGCCGCTATGCGTTCCCGTCACAGCCGCTATGCGTTCCCGTCACAGCCGCTACTCGTTCCCGTCACAGCCGCTACTCGTTCCCATCACAGCCGCTACACTTTCCCTTCACAGCCGCTATGAGTTCCTGTCACAGTGGCTATGAGTTCCCGTCACAGCCGCTATGTCTTCCCATCACAGCCGCTATGTCTTCCCGTCACAGCCGCTATGTCTTCCCATCACAGCCGCTATGTCTTCCCATCACAGCCGATATGCGTTCCCGTCACAGCCGCTATGCGATCCCGTCATAGCCGCTATTTCTTCCCGTCACAGCCGCTATGAGTTCCCGTCACAGCCGCTACGGGTTCCCATCACAGCCGCTATGCGTTCCCGTCACAGCCACTATGTCTTCTCGTCACAGCCGCTATGCGTTCCCGTCACAGCCGCTATGCGTTCCCGTCACAGCCGCTATGTCTTCCCGTCACAGCCGCTATGTCTTCTCGTCACAGCCGCTATGCGTTCCCGTCACAGCCGCTATGTCTTCCCGTCACAACCGCTATGTCTTCCCGTCACAGCGATATGCGTTCCCGTCACAGCCGCTATGCGTTCCCGTCACAGCCGCTATGTCTTCCAGTCACAGCCGATATGTCTTCCCGTCACAACCGCTATGTCTTCCCGTCACAGCGATATGCGTTCCCGTCACAGCCGCTATGAGTTCCTGTCACAGCCGCTATGTCTTCCCGTCACAGCCGCTATGTCTTCCCGTCACAGCCGCTATGTCTTCCCGTCACAGCCGCTATGCGTTCCCGTCACAGCCGCTATGCGTTCCCGTCACAGCCGCTATGTCTTCCCGTCACAGCCGCTACGCGTTCCCGTCACAGCCGCTATGAGTTCCCGTCACAGCCGATATGCGTTCCCGTCTCAGCCGCTATGCGTTCCCGTCACAGCCGCTATGTCTTCCCGTCACAGCCGCTATGTCTTCCCGTCACAGCCGCTATGTCTTCCCGTCACAGCCGCTATGTCTTCCCGTCACAGCCAATATGCGTTCCCGTCACAGCCGATATGCGTTCCCGTGACAGCCGCTATGAGTTCCTGTCACAGCCGCTATGTCTTCCCGTCACAGCCGCTATGTCTTCCTGTCACAGCGGCTATGAGTTCCCGTCACAGCCGCTATGTCTTCCCGTGACAGCCGCTATGTCTTCCCGTCACAGCCGCTATGTCTTCCCATCACAGCCGCTATGTCTTCCCATCACAGCCGATATGCGTTCCCGTCACAGCCGCTATGCGTTCCCGTCACAGCCGCTATGTCTTCCCGTCACAGCCGCTATGTCTTCCCGTCACAGCCGCTATGCGTCCCGTCACAGCCACTATGTCTTCTCGTCACAGCCGCTATGCGTTCCCGTCACAGCCGCTATGAGTTCCCGTCACAGCCGCTACGCGTTCCCGTCACAGCCGATATGGGTTCCAGTCACAGCCACTATGTCTTCCCGTCACAGCCACTATGTCTTCCCGTCACAGCCGCTATGTCTTCCCGTCACAGCCGCTATGTCTTCCCGTCACAGCCGCTATGTCTTCCCGTCACAGCCAATATGCGTTCCCGTCACAGCCGATATGCGTTCCCGTCACAGCCGCTATGAGTTCCTGTCACAGCCGCTATGTCTTCCCGTCACAGCCGCTATGTCTTCCTGTCACAGCGGCTATGAGTTCCCGTCACAGCCGCTATGTCTTCCCGTGACAGCCGCTATGTCTTCCCGTCACAGCCGCTATGTCTTCCCATCACAGCCGCTATGTCTTCCCATCACAGCCGATATGCGTTCCCGTCACAGCCGCTATGCGTTCCCGTCACAGCCGCTATGTCTTCCCGTCACAGCCGCTATGTCTTCCCGTCACAGCCGCTATGTCTTCCCGTCACAGCCGCTATGCGTTCCCGTCACAGCCACTATGTCTTCTCGTCACAGCCGCTATGCGTTCCCGTCACAGCCGCTATGAGTTCCCGTCACAGCCGCTACGCGTTCCCGTCACAGCCGATATGGGTTCCCGTCACAGCCACTATGTCTTCCCGTCACAGCCACTATGTCTTCCCGTCACAGCCGCTATGTCTTCCCGTCACAGCCGCTATGTCTTCCCGTCACAGCCGCTATGTCTTCCCGTCACAGCCAATATGCGTTCCCGTCACAGCCGATATGCATTCCCGTCACAGCCGCTATGAGTTCCTGTCACAGCCGCTATGTCTTCCCGTCACAGCCGCTATGTCTTCCCGTCACAGCCGCTATATCTTCCCATCACAGCCGCTATGTCTTCCCATCACAGCCGATATGCGTTCCCGTCACAGCCGCTATGCGTTCCCGTCATAGCCGCTATTTCATCCCGTCACAGCCGCTATGAGTTCCCGTCACAGCCGCTACGGGTTCCCATCACAGCCGCTATGCGTTCCCGTCACAGCCGCTATGCGTTCCCGTCACAGCCGCTACTCGTTCCCGTCACAGCCGCTACTCGTTCCCATCACAGCCGCTACACTTTCCCTTCACAGCCGCTATGAGTTCCTGTCACAGCGGCTATGAGTTCCCGTCACAGCCGCTATGTCTTCCCGTCACAGCCGCTATGTCTTCCCGTCACAGCCGTTATGTCTTCCCATCACAGCCGCTATGTCTTCCCATCACAGCCGATATGCGTTCCCGTCACAGCCGCTATGCGTTCCCGTCATAGCCGCTATTTCTTCCCGTCACAGCCGCTATGAGTTCCCGTCACAGCCGCTACGGGTTCCCATCACAGCCGCTATGCGTTCCCGTCACAGCCGCTACTCGTTCCCATCACAGCCGCTACACTTTCCCTTCACAGCCGCTATGTCTTCCCGTCACAGCCAATATGCGTTCCCGTCACAGCCGCTATGAATTCCCGTCACAGCCGCTATGCGTTCCCGTCACAGCCGCTATGTCTTCCCGTCACAGCCGCTATGTCTTCCCGTCACAGCCGCTATGCGTTCCCGTCACAGCCGCTATGTCTTCCCGTCACAGCGGCTATGAGTTCCCGTCACAGCCGCTATGTCTTCCCGTCACAGCCGCTATGTCTTCCCATCACAGCCGCTATGTCTTCCCATCACAGCCGATATGCGTTCCCGTCACAGCCGCTATGCGTTCCCGTCATAGCCGCTATTTCTTCCTGTCACAGCCACTATGAGTTCCCGTCACAGCCGCTACGGGTTCCCATCACAGCCGCTATGTGTTCCCGTCACAGCCGCGATGCGTTCCCGTCACAGCCGCTACTCGTTCCCGTCACAGCCGCTACTCGTTCCCATCACAGCCGCTACACTTTCCCTTCACAGCCGCTATGAGTTCCTGTCACAGCGGCTATGAGTTCCCGTCACAGCCGCTTTGTCTTCCCATTACAGCCGCTATGTCTTCCCGTCACAGCCGCTATGCGTTCCCGTCACAGCCACTATGTCTTCTTGTCACAGCCGCTATGTGTTCCCGTCACAGCCGCTAGGAGTTCCCGTCACAGCCGCTACGCGTTCCCGTCACAGCCGATATGCGTTCCCGTCACAGCCGCTATGAGTTCCCGTCACAGCCGCTATGTCTTCCCGTCACAGCCGATATGCGTTCCCGTCACAGCCACTATGCGTTCCCGTCACAGCCGATATTCGTTCCCGTCACAGCCGCTATGCGTTCCCGTCACAGCCACTATGTCTTCCCGTCACAGCCGCTATGCGTTCCCGTCACAGCCGCTATGAGTTCCCGTCACAGCCAATATTCGTTCCTGTCACAGCCGCTATGCGTTCCCGTCACAGCCGCTATGTCTTCCCATCACAGCCTCTATGTCTTCCCGTCCCAGCCGCTATGTCTTCCCGTCACAGCCGATATGCGTTCCCGTAACAACAGCCGCTATGAGTTCCCGTCACAGCCGATATTCGTTCCCGTCACAGCCGCTATACGTTCCCGTCACAGCCGCTATGAGTTCCCGTCACAGCCGCTATGAGTTCCCGTCACAGCCGATATTCGTTCCCGTCACAGCCACTATGCGTTCCCGTCACAGCCGATATGCATTCTCGTCACAGCCGCTATGAGTTACCGTCACAGCCGCTATGCGTTCCCGTCACAGCCGCTATGTCTTCCCATCACAGTCGCTATGCTTTCCCGTCACAGCCGCTATGTCTTCCCGTCACAGCCGATATGCGTTCCCTTCACAGCCGCTATGTCTTCCCTTCACAGCCGCTATGTCTTCCCGTCACAGCCGCTATGCGTTCCCGTCAGAGCCACTATGTCTTCCCGTCACAGCCGCTATGAGTTCCTGTCACAGCCGCTACGGGTTCCCGTCACAGCCGATATGCATTTCCGTCACAGCCGCTATGCGTTCCCGTCACAGCCGCTATGTCTTCCTGTCACAGCGGCTATGAGTTCCCGTCACAGCCGCTATGTCTTCCCGTCACAGCCGCTATGTCTTCCCATCACAGCCGATATGCGTTCCCGTCACAGCCGCTATGCGTTCCCGTCATAGCCGCTATTTCTTACCGTCACAGCCGCTATGAGTTCCCGTCACAGCCGCTACGGGTTCCCATCACAGCCGCTATGCGTTCCCGTCACAGCCGCTATGCGTTCCCGTCACAGCCGCTACTCGTTCCCGTCACAGCCGCTACTCGTTCCCATCACAGCCGCTACACTTTCCCTTCACAGCCGCTATGTCTTCCCGTCACAGCCAATATGCGTTCCCGTCACAGCCACTATGAGTTCCCGTCACAGCCGCTATGCGTTCCCGTCTCAGCCGCTATGTCTTCCCGTCACAGCCGCTATGTCTTCCCGTCACAGCCGCTATGCGTTCCCGTCACAGCCGCTACTCGTTCCCATCACAGCCGCTACACTTTCCCTTCACAGCCGCTATGTCTTCCCGTCATAGCCAATATGCGTTCCCGTCACAGCCGCTATGAGTTCCCGTCACAGCCGCTATGCGTTCCCGTCACAGCCGCTATGTCTTCCCGTCACAGCCGCTATGTCTTCCCGTCACAGCCGCTATGCGTTCCCGTCACAGCCACTATGTCTTCTCGTCACAGCCGCTATGCGTTCCCGTCACAGCCGCTACGCGTTCCCGTCACATCCGATATGGGTTCCCGTCACAGCCACTATGTCTTCCCGTCACAGCCACTATGTCTTCCCATCACAGCCGCTATGAGTTCCCGTCACAGCCGCTATGCGTTCCCGTCACAGCCACTATGTCTTCCCGTCACAGCCGCTATGCGTTCCCGTCACAGCCGATATTCGTTCCCGTCACAGCCGCTATGCGTTCCCGTCACAACCGCTATGCGTTCCCGTCACAGCCGCTATGCGTTCCCGTCACAGCCGCTATGTCTTCCCGTCACAGCCGCTATGTCTTCCCATCACAGCCGCTATGTCTTCCCATCACAGCCGATATGCGTTCCCGTCACAGCCGCTATGTCTTACCGTCACAATCGCTATGCGTTCCCGTCACAGCCGCTATGTCTTCCCGTCACAGCCGATATGCGTTCCCTTCACAGCCGCTACGCGTTCCCGTCACAGCCGCTATGCGTTCCCGTCACAGCCGATACGCGTTCCCATCACAGCCGCTACGCGTTCCCGTCAAAGCCCCTACGCATTCCCGTCACAGCCGCTATGCGTTCCCGTCACAGCTGCTATGCGTTCCTGTCACAGCCTATACGCATTCCCATCACAGCTGCTACGCGTTCCCGTCACAGCAGCTATGCGTTCCCGTCACAGCCGCTATGTCTTCCCGTCACAGCTGATATGCGTTCCCGTCACAGCCGATATGCGTTCCAGTCACAGCCACTACGAGTTCCCGTCACAGCCGCTACGAGTTTCCGTCACAGCCGCTATGCGTTCCCGTCACAGCCGCTATGTCTTCCCATCAAAGCCGCTATGAGTTCCCGTCACAGCCGCTATGGGTTCCCGTCACAGCCGCTATGTGTTCCTGTCACAGCCGCTATGCATTCCCGTCACAGCCGCTATGCGTTTCCGTCACAGCCGCTGTGCGTTCCCGTCACAGCCGCTATGCGTTCCCGTTACAGCAGCTATGAGTTCCCGTCACAGCCGCTATGCGTCCCCGTCACAGCCACTATGGATTCCCATCACAGCCGCTATGCATCCCCGTCACAGCCGCTACGCATTTCCATCACAGCCGATACGAGTTCCCGTCACAGCCGCTACGCGTTCCCGTCAGAGCCGCTACGCGTTCCCGTCACAGCCGCTATGCATTCCCTTCACAGCCGCTACGCGTTCCCGTCACAGCCGCTATACGTTCCCGTCACAGCCGCTATGCGTTCCCTTCACAGACGCTATGCGTTCCCGTCACAGCCGCTATGCCTTCCCGTCACAACCGCTATGTCTTTCCGTCACAGCCGCTATGAGTTCCCGTCACAGCCGCTACTCGTTCCCATCACAGCCGCTACACTTTCCCTTCACAGCCGCTATGCGTTCCCGTCACAGCCGCTATGCGTTCCACTCACAGCCGCTATGCGTTCCCGTCACAGGCGCTATGTCTTCCCGTCACAGCCGCTATGAGTTCCCGTCACAGCCTCTACGGGTTCCCATCACAGCCGCTATGCGTTCCCGTCACAGCCGCTATGCGTCCCCTCACAGCCGCTACTCGTTCCCGTCACAGCCGCTATGAGTTCCCATCACAGCCGCTACACTTTCCCTTCACAGCCGCTCTGCGTTCCTGTCACAGTCGCTATGCGTTCCCGTCACAGCGGCTATGTCTTCCCGTCACAGCCGCTATGCGTTCCCATCACAGCCGCTATGTCTTCCCATCACAGCCGCTATGTCTTCCCGTCACAGCCAATATGCGTTCCTGTCACAGCCGCTATGAGTTCCCGTCACAGCCGCTATGCGTTCCCGTCACAGCCACTATGTCTTCCCGTCACAGCCGCTATGTCTTCCCGTCACAGCCGATATGCATTCCCATAACAACAGCCGCTATGAGTTCCCGTCACAGCCGCTATGCGTTCCCGTCACAGCCGATATTCGTTCCCGTCACAGCCGCTATGCGTTCCCGTCACAGCCGATATTCGTTCCCGTCACAGCCGCTATGCATTCCCGTCACAGCCACTATGTCTTCCCGTCACAGCCGCTATGCGTTCCCGTCAGAGCCACTATGCGTTCCCGTCACAGCCGCTATGTCTTCCCGTCACAACCGATATGCATTCTCGTCACAGCCGCTATGAGTTCCCGTCACAGCCGCTATTCGTTCCCGTCACAGCCGCTATATCTTCCCGTCACAGCCGATATGCGTTCCCTTCACAGCCGCTATGTCTTCCCATCACAGTCGCTATGCGTTCCCTTCACAGCCGCTATGTCTTTACTTCACAGCCGCTATGTCTTCCCGTCACAGCCGCTATGCGTTCCCGTCACAGCCACTATGTCTTCCCGTCACAGCCGCTATGAGTTCCCGTCACAGCCGCTACGGGTTCCCATCACAGCCGCTATGCGTTCCCGTCACACCCGCTTCTCGTTCCCGTCACAGCCGCTACTTGTTCCCATCACAGCCGCTACACTTTCCCTTCACAGCCGCTATGAGTTGCTGTCACAGCCGCTCTGCGTTCCTGTCACAGTCGCTATTCGTTCCCGTCATAGCGGCTATGTCTTCCCGTCACAGCCGCTATGCGTTCCCGTCACAGCCGCTATGTCTTCCCGTCACAGCCGATATGCATTCTCGTCACAACCGCTATGAGTTCCCGTCACAGCCGCTATGCGTTCCCGTCACAACCGCTATGTCTTCCCATCACAGTCGCTATGCGTTCCCGTCACAGCCGCTATGTCTTCCCGTCACAGCCGATATGCGTTCCCTTCACAGCCGCTATGTCTTCCCATCACAGTCGCTATGCGTTCCCGTCACAGCCGCTATGTCTTCCCGTCACAGCCGATATGCGTTCCCGTCACAGCCGCTATGCGTTCCCGTCACAGCCGCTATGTCTTCCCGTCACAGCCGATATGCGTTCCCGTCACAGCCGATATGCGTTCCCGTCACAGCCACTACGAGTTCCCATCACAGCCGCTACGAGTTCCCGTCACAGCCGCTATGCGTTCCCGTCACAGGCGCTATGTCTTCCCGTCACAGCCGCTAGGAGTTCCCGTCACAGCCGCTACGGGTTCCCGCCACAGCCGCTATGCATACCCATCACAGCCGCTACGCGTTCCTGTCACAGCCGCTATACGTTCCCGTCACAGCTGCTATGCGTTCCCGTCACAGCCGCTATGCGTTCCCGTCACAGCCGCTATGCGTTCCCGTCACAGCCGCTATGCGTTCCCGTCACAACCGCTATGTCTTCCCGTCACAGCCGCTATGAGTTCCCGTCACAGCCGCTACTCGTTCCCATCACAGCCGCTACACTTTCCCTTCACAGCCGCTATGCGTTCCCGTCACAGCCGCTATGCGTTTCACTCACAGCCGCTATGCGTTCCCATCACAGGCGCTATGTCTTCCCGTCACAGCCGCTATGAGTTCCCGTCACAGCCGCTACGGGTTCCCATCACAGCCGCTATGCGTTCCCGTCACAGCCGCTATGCGTCCCGTCACATCCGCTACTCGTTCCCGTCACAGCCGCTATGAGTTCCCATCACAGCCGCTACACTTTCCCTTCACAGCCGCTATGAGTTCCCGTCACTGCCGCTCTGCGTTCCTGTCACAGTCGCTATGCGTTCCCGTCACAGCGGCTCTGTCTTCCCGTCACAGCCGCTATGCGTTCCCGTCACAGCTGCTATGCTTTCCCGTCACAGCCGCTACGTCTTCCCGTCACAGCCGCTATGTCTTCCCGTCACAGCCGCTACGCGTTTCCGTCACAGCCGCTATGCATTCCCGTCACAGCCGCTATGCGTTCCCGTCACAGCCGCTATGCGTTCCCGTCACAACTGCTATGAGTTCCCGTCACAGCCGCTATGGATTCCCGTCACAGCCGCTATGCGTTCCCGTCACAGCCGCTATGCGTTCCCGTCACAGCCGCTATGCGTTCCCTTCACAGCCACTATGAGATCCCGTCACAGCCGCTACGGGTTCCCATCACAGCCGCTATGAGTTTCCGTCACAGCCGCTATGGGTTCCCATCACAGCCGCTATGTGTTCCAGTCACTGCTGCTACGCGTTCCCGTCACAGCCGCTATGAATTCCCGTCACAGTCGCTAAGTGTGTTCCAGTCACAGCCGCTACGCGTTCCAGTCACAGCCGCTATGCGTTTCCATCACAGCCGGTATGGGTTCCCGTCACAGCCGTTTTGCGTTCCCGTCACAGCCGCTATGCGTTCCCATCACAGCCGCTATGTCTTCCCGTCTCAGCCGCTATGCGTTCCTGTCACAGCCGCTATGGATTCCCGTCACAGCCGTTATGCGTTCCTGTCACAGCCGCTATGTCTTCCCGTCACAGCCGCTATGAGTTCCAGTCAAAGCCGCTATGGATTCCTGTCACAGCCGCTACGCGTTCCCGTCACAGCCACTATGCATTCCCATCGCAGCCGCTATGCGTTCCCATCACAGCCGCTGCGCGTTCCCATCACAGCCGCTATGAGTTCCCGTCACAGCCGCTATGTGTTCTCGTCACAGCCGCTACGCCTTCCCGTCACGGCCGCTATGCATTCCCATTGCAGCCGCTATGCGTTCCCATCACAGCCGCTGTGCGTTCCCGTCACAGCCGCTATGAGTTCCCGTCACAGCCGCTACGGGTTCCCATCACAGCCGCTATGCATTCCCGTCACAGCCGCTATGCGTCCCGTCACAGCCGCTACTCATTCCCGTCACAGCCGCTATGTGTTCCCATCACAGCCGCTACACTTTCCCTTCACAGCCACTATGAGTTCCTGTCACTGCCGCTCTGCGTTCCTGTCACAGTCGCTATGCGTTCCCATCACAGCGGCTATGTCTTCCCGTCACAGCCGCTATGCGTTCCCGTCACAGCTGCTATGCTTTCCCGTCACAGCCGCTACGTCTTCCCGTCACAGCCGCTATGTCTTCCCGTCACAGCCGCTATGTCTTCCCGTCACAGCCGCTATGCGTTTCCGTCACAGCCGCTACGCATTCCCGTCACAGCCGCTATGCTTTCCCGTCACAGCCGCTATGCGTTCCCGTCACAACTGCTATGAGTTCCCATCACAGCCGCTATGGCTTCCCGTCACAGCCGCTATGCATTCCCGTCACAGCCGCTATGCGTTCCCGTCACAGCCGCTATGCGTTCCCTTCACAGCCACTATGAGTTCCCGTCACAGCCGCTATGGGTTCCCATCACAGCCGCTATGAGTTTCCGTCACAGCCGCTATGGGTTCCCATCACAGCCGCTATGTGTTCCAGTCACTGCTGCTACGCGTACCCGTCACAGCCGCTATGAATTACCGTCACAGTCGCTAAGTGTGTTCCAGTCACAGCCGCTACGCGTTCCAGTCACAGCCGCTATGCGTTTCCGTCACAGCCGGTATGGGTTCCCGTCACAGCCGTTATGCGTTCCCGTCACAGCCGCTATGCGTTCCCGTCACAGCCGCTATGTCTTCCCGTCTCAGCCGCTATGCGTTCCTGTCACAGCCGCTATGGATTCCCGTCACAGCCGTTATGCGTTCCCGTCACAGCCGCTATGTCTTCCCGTCACAGCCGCTATGAGTTCCTGTCAAAGCCGCTATGGATTCCTGTCACAGCCGCTACGCGTTCCCTTCACAGCCTCTATGAGTTCCCGTCACAGCCGCTATGGGTTCCCATCACAGCTGCTATGGGTTCCCGTCACTGCCGCTACGTGTTCCCGTCACAGCCGCTATGCGTTTCCGTCACAGCCACTATATCTTCACGTCACACCCGCTATGAGTTCCCGTCAGAGCCGCTATGGGTTCCCATCACAGCCGCTATGTGTTCCCGTCACTGCAGCTACACGTTCCCATCACAGCCGCTATGCGTTTCCGTCACAGCCGCTATGTCTTCCTCTCATAGCCGCTATGAGTTCCCGTCACAGCCGCTATGCGTTTCCGTCACAGCCTCTATGCGTTTCCGTCACAGCCGCTATGTCTTCCCGTCACAGCCGCTATGCGTTCCCGTCACAGCCGCTATGTGTTCCCGTCACAGCCGCTACGCCTTCCCGTCACAGCCGCTATGCATTCCCATTGCAGCCGCTATGCGTTCCCATCATAGCTGCTGTGTGTTCCCGTCACAGCCGATATGAGTTCCCGTCACAGCCGTTATGCGTTCCCGTCACAGTCGCTACGAGTTCCCGTCACAGCCGCTATGCGTTCCCGTCACAGCCGCTACGTGTTCCCATCACAGCCGCTATGCGTTCCCTTCACAGCCTCTATGTCTTCCCGTCACAGCCGCTATGTGTTCCCGTCTCAGCCGCTATGGATTCCCATCACAGCCGCTATGCGTTCCCGTCACAGCCGCTATGGATTCCCGTCACAGCCGCTATGCATCCCCGTCACAGCCGCTACGCGTTCCCGTCACAGCCGCTATGAGTTCCCATCACAGCCGCTATGGATTCCCGTCACAGCCGCTACACGTTCCTGTCACAGCCGCTACGCGTTCCCGTCACAGCCGCTATGCGTTCCCGTCACAGCAGCTATGTCTTCCCGTCATAGCCGCTGTGAGTTCCCGTCACAGCCGGTATGGGTTCCCGTCACAGCCGCTACGGGTTCCCGTCACAGCCGCCACGTGTTCCCTTCACAGCTGCTACGCGTTCCCGTCACAGTCGCTATGCGTTCCCGTCACAGCCTCTACGCGTTCCCGTCATGGTCACTACGCGTTCCGTCACAGCCGCTAAGCGTTCCCTTCACAGCCGCTACGCGTTCCCGTCACAGCAGCTACGCGTTCCCGTCACAGCCGCTATGAGTTCCCGTCACAGCCGCTATGGATTACCTTCACATCCGCTATGCGTTCCCGTCACAGCTGCTACGCGTTCCCATCACAGCCGCTACGCGTTCCTGTCACAGCCGCTGTGTGTTCCCGTCACAGCCGCTATGTCTACCCGTCACAGCCGCTATGACTTCCCGTCACAGCCGCTACGGGTTCCCGTCACAGCTGCTATGCGTTCCCGTCACAGCCGATATGCGTTCCCGTCACAGCCGGTATATGTTCCCGTCACAGCCGCTATGCGTTCACATAACAACCGCTATGCGTTCCCGTCATAGCCGGTATGGGTTCCCGTCACAGCCGCTATGGGTTCCCGTCACAGCCGCTATGGGTTCACGTCACAGCCGCTACGCATTCCCTTCACAGCAGCTACGCGTTCCCGTCACAGTCGCTACGCGTTCCCATCACAGCCTCTATGCATTCCCGTCACAGTCACTACGCGTTCCCGTCACAGCCGCTACACGTTCCCTTCACAGCCGATACGCGTTCCCGTCACAGCCGCTATGCGTTCCCGTCACAGCCGCTATGCGTTCCCGTCACAGCCGCTATGCGTTCCCGTCACAGCCGCTATGTCTTACCGTCACAATCGCTATGCGTTCCCGTCACAGCCGCTATGTCTTCCCGTCACAGCCGCTATGAGTTCCCGTCACAGCCGCTATGTCTTCCCGTCACAGCCGCTATGAGTTCCCGTCACAGCCACTATGTGTTCCCGTCACAGCCGCTACGCGTTCCCGTCAGCCACTATGCATTCCCATCGCAGCCGCTATGCGTTCCCATCACAGCCGCTGCGCATTCCCATCACAGCCGCTATGAGTTCCCGTCACAGCCGCTATGCGTTCCCGTCACAGCCGCTACGAGTTCCCGTCACAGCCGCTATGCGTTCCCGTCACAGCAGCTACGTGTTCCCATCACAGCCACTATGCGTTCCCTTCACAGCCTCTATGTCTTCCCGTCACAGCCGCTATGTGTTCCCGTCACAGCCGCTATGGATTCCCGTCACAGCCGCTATGCGTTCCCGTCACAGCCGCTATGGATTCCCGTCACAGCCGCTATGCATCCCCGTCACAGCCGCTACGCGTTCCCGTCACAGCCGCTATGGATTCCCGTCACAGCCGCTACGCATTCCTGTCACAGCCGCTACGCGTTCCCGTCACAGCCGCTATGCGTTCCCGTCACAGCCGCTATGTCTTCCCGTCATAGCCGCTGTGAGGTCCCGTCACAGCCGGTATGGGTTCCCGTCACAGCCGCTACGGGTTCCCGTCACAGCCGCCACGTGTTCCCTTCACAGCTGCTATGCGCTCCCGTCACAGTCGCTATGCGTTCCCGTCACAGCCTCTACGCGTTCCCGTCACGGTCACTACGCGTTCCATCACAGCCGCTAAGCGTTCCCTTCACAGCCGCTACGCGTTCCTGTCACAGCAGCTACGCGTTCCCGTCACAGTCGCTACGCGTTCCCATCACAGCCTCTTTGCATTCCCGTCACAGTCACTACGCGTTCCCGTCACAGCCGCTACACGTTCCCTTCAAAGCCGATACGCGTTCCCGTCACAGCAGCTACGCGTTCCTGTCACAGTCGCTATGGGCTCCCGTCATGGCTGCTATGTGTTTCCTTCACAGCCGCTACGTGTTCCCTTCACAGCCGCTATGCGTTCCCGTCACAGCCGCTATGCGTTCCCGTCACAGCCGCTATGTCTTACCGTCACAATCGCTATGCGTTCCCGTCACAGCCGCTATGTCTTCCCATCACAGCCGCTATGAGTTCCCGTCACAGCCGCTATGTGTTCCCGTCACAGCCGCTACGCGTTCCCGTCACAGCCACTATGCATTCCCATCGCAGCCGCTATGCGTTCCCATCACAGCCGCTGCGCATTCCCATCACAGCCGCTATGAGTTCCCGTCACAGCCGCTATGCGTTCCCGTCACAGCCGCTACGAGTTCCCGTCACAGCCGCTATGCGTTCCCGTCACAGCAGCTACGTGTTCCCATCACAGCCACTATGCGTTCCCTTCACAGCCTCTATGTCTTCCCGTCACAGCCACTATGTGTTCCCGTCACAGCCGCTATGGATTCCTGTCACAGCCGCTATGCGTTCCCGTCACAGCCACTATGGATTCCCGTCACAGCCGCTATGCATCCCCGTCACAGCCGCTACGCGTTCCCGTCACAGCCGCTATGGATTCCCGTCACAGCCGCTACGCGTTCCCGTCACAGCCGCTACGCGTTCCCGTCACAGCCGCTATGCGTTCCCGTCACAGCCGCTATGTCTTCCCGTCATAGCCGCTGTGAGGTCCCGTCACAGCCGGTATGGGTTCCCGTCACAGCCGCTACGGGTTCCCGTCACAGCCGCCACATGTTCCCTTCACAGCTGCTATGCGTTCCCGTCACAGTCGCTATGCGTTCCCGTCACAGCCTCTACGCGTTCCCGTCACGGTCACTACGCGTTCCATCACAGCCGCTAAGCGTTCCCTTCACAGCCGCTACGCGTTCCCGTCACAGCAGCTACGCGTTCCCGTCACAGTCGCTATGGGCTCCCATCACAGCCGCTATGCGTTCCCGTCACAGCCGCTATGAGTTCCCGTCACAGCCGCAATGGATTACCTTCACATCCGCTATGCGTTCCCGTCACAGCTGCTACGCGTTCCCATCACAGCCGCTACGCGTTCCCGTCACAGCCGCTGTGTGTTCCCGTCACAGCCGCTATGTCTACCCGTCACAGCTGCTATGAGTTCCCGTCACAGCCGCTACGGGTTCCCGTCACAGCTGCTATGCGTTCCCGTCACAGCCGATATGCGTTCCCGTCACAGCCAGTATGGGTTCCCGTCACAGCCGCTATGCGTTCACATAACAACCGCTATGCGTTCCCGTCATAGCCGGTATGGGTTCCCGTCACAGCCGCTATGCATTCCCTTCACAGCAGCTACGCGTTCCCATCACAGTCGCTACGCGTTCCCATCACAGCCTCTATGCATTCCCGTCACAGTCACTACGCGTTCCCGTCACAGCCGCTACACGTTCCCTTCACAGCCGATACGCGTTCCCGTCACAGCAGCTACGTGTTCCTGTCACAGTCGCTATGGGCTCCCGTCATGGCTGCTATGTGTTTCCTTCACAGCCGCTACGTGTTCCCTTCACAGCCGCTATGCGTTCCCGTCACAGCCGCTATGCGTTCCCGTCACAGCCGCTATGTCTTACCGTCACAATCGCTATGCATTCCCGTCACAGCCGCTATGTCTTCCCGTCACAGCCGATATGCGTTCCCTTCACAGCCGCTATGTGTTCCCTTCACAGACGCTATGCGTTCCTGTCACAGCCGCTACGCGTTCCCTTCACAGCCGCTATGCGTTCCCTTCACAGCCGCTTTGTGTTCCCTTCACAGCCGCTATGCGTTCCTGTCACAGCCGCTACACGTTCCCGTCACAGTCGCTATGCGTTCCCGTCACATCGGCTATGTGTTCCAGTCACAGCCACTACGCGTTCCCTTCACAGCCGCTACACGTTCCCGCCACAGCCTCCGCTAGTATGTACACTCACTACAGACCAGTCAGTCTAACATCGATAGTATGTAAACTAACTACAGACCAGTCAGTCTATCTCCCCCCTTCTAGCACAAATCTTTGCTCCTTCATCTCCCAAACCGCCCTCAGCCCAAATGTCCCTCCCACCACAAAAAAAATCACCCCTCCTAGCACAAATCCCCTACCCCTCAAATTTCCCATGCAAGCACCCATCTTCTCCCCCCTTCCAAACCCCCCCTCCTAACACAAACTCCCCCCATCCCTCCTCCTACCCCCAATCATCCCTACTAACACAAATCTCCTCCCCCCAGATGTATGAGCATCATGTTTCAGCAACTAATCCCCCAGTACAAATCCCCCATCCCTTCTCTTAGCATCCCCCCCCATTTGCCCTGCTAGAACAATTTTTATACCCTGTTGCCCCCAAATTCCCCCTCCCAAAACAAATTCCCTCATGGCACCCCCCCTTCACCTGATAGAACCTGCCATCAGCTAAGGGAAATCAGGAGAAGGCAGCAGAGGGCAACTTATATAGCTGGAGGTCACATGGTATGGGAATGTCCACCGGATAGAGCATTCTGGCCGGAGGTCACATGGCATGGGAATGTCCACCGGATAGAGCGTTCTGGTTGGAGGTCACATGGCATGGGAATGTCCACCGGATAGAGCTTCTGGCCGGAGGTCACATGGCATGGGAATGTCCACCGGATAGAGCGTTCTGGCCGGAGGTCCCATGATATGGGAATGTCCACCGGATAGAGAATTCTGGCCGGTGGTCACATGTCAGGGGAATTTCCACCGGATAGAGCGTTCTGGCCGGAGGTCACATGGCATGGGAATGTCCACCGGATAGAGCGTTCTGGCCGGAGGTCACATGGTATGGGAATGTCCACCGGATAGAGCGTTCTGGCCGGAGGTCACATGGCATGGGAATGTCCACCGAATAGAGCGTTCTGGCCGGAGGTCACATGGCATGGGAATGTCCACCGGATAGAGCCTTCTGGCCAGAGGTCACATGGTATGGGAATGTCCACCGGTTAGAGCTTTCTGGTCGGAGGTCACATGGCATGGGAATGTCCACCAGATAGAGCGTTCTGGTCGGAGGTCACATGGTATGGGAATGTCCATTGCAGGGCCATCTTTAAGGCAGGGCAAAAGGGGCAGCTGCCCTGGGCCCTGTCATTGTTGTGGGGCGCAAAGCAGCTGCCTCACACTTGCCAACTATCTGTCAGGGGCATGTCAGTAGCCGTCGGGCGAATCTGCATGCACGCAGGTGCACGAGGAGTCTTTCCAGGACAATTCAGCTCAATTCCCCACCAGGGGGCGCCGGAGCGCTCCCGCGTGTGCCCGTACGCGCGTTCGCGGGTACGCGCGCGCGTTCGCGCTAGCGCTGTTTTGGCGCCAAGGTCCCTTTAAAAGAATGACAGGTGCTCATGTCAGGTGCTGTTCATCTGCAGCTCTGCACCTGTTTTCCTGTATCTGCCTGTCTGTTATTTTGCTAGTGACCCGGCTACGTCTGACCATTCTCCAGTCTCCTATCCGACCCGGCTTGCCTGACCTTGCTTGCCTGTGTCCTGTGACGCTGCTCTCAGCCTGCTTGTTTTGCATCCAGCTGCTGTCTTCGCATCTGTCTGCCTGCCTCCCGGCCTGCACCAGCTTACCTGCATCCGCAGCTCAGCCATCCCTGAGGGACATCCTTCCAGTTCCGGTATCTGCTTCTGCTGGAACCTGCATCAGGCCCTCCTACCCACTGCGCTCAGGAGACCACTGTTCCCACTTCCAGCGGCTCCTGAACCAGCGTTTAAGAGAGGTCTCCTTCTACCAGTCAGGCTCAACTACCAGGTACCTAACACTATCCCAGTTTAAAGTCCCTCTTCCCTTGGTCGTAGGTCACATGGTATGGGAATGTCCACCGGATAAAGCGTTCAGGTCGGAGGTCACATGGTATGGTAATGTCCACCAGACAGAGCATTCTGGTCAGAGGTGATATGGTATGGGAATGTCCACCGGATAGAGCGTTCTGGTCAGAGGTTACATGGCATGGGAATGTCCACCGGATAGAGCGTTCTGGTCAGAGGTCACATGGTATAGGAATGTCCACCGGATAGAGCGTTCTGGTCAGAGGTCACATGGTATAGGAATGTCCACCGGATAGAGCGTTCTGGTCAGAGGTCACATGGTATAGGAATGTCCACCGGATAGAGCATTCTGGTCAGAGGTCACATGGTGTTGGAATGTCCACCGGATAAAGCGTTCAGGTCAGAGGTCACATGGTATGGGAATGTCCACCGGATAAAGCGTTCAGGTCGGAGGTCACATGGTATGGTAATGTCCACCAGACAGAGCATTCTGGTCAGAGATCACATGGTATGGGAATGACCACCAGATAGAGCGTTCTGGTCGGAGGTCACATGGCATGGGAATGTCCACCGGATAGAGCATTCTGGTCAGAGGTCACATGGTATGGGAATGACCACCAGATAGAGCGTTCTGGTCGGAGGTCACATGGCATGGGAATGTCCACCGGATAGAGCGTTCTGGTCGGAGGTCACATGGTATGGGAACGTCCACCAGATAGAGCGTTCTGGTCGGAGGTCACATGGCATGGGAATGTCCACCGGATAGAGCGTTCTGGTCAGAGGTCACATGGTATAGGAATGTCCACCGGATAGAGCGTTCTGGTCAGAGGTCACATGGTGTTGGAATGTCCACCGGATAAAGCGTTCAGGTCAGAGGTCACATGGTATGGGAATGTCCACCGGATAAAGCGTTCAGGTCGGAGGTCACATGGTATGGTAATGTCCATCAGACAGAGCATTCTGGTCAGAGGTCACATGGTATGGGAATGACCACCAGATAAGGGCGTTCTGGTCGGAGGTGACATGGCATGGGAATGTCCACCGGATAGAGCGTTCTGGTCAGTGGTCACATGGTATAGGAATGTCCACCGGATAGAGCGTTCTGGTCAGAGGTCACATGGTGTGGGAATGTCCACCGAATAAAGCGTTCAGGTCAGAGGTCACATGGTATGGGAATGTCCGCCGGATTGAGCATTCTGCTCGGAGGTCACATGGTATGGGAATGTCCACCGGATAAAGCGTTCAGGTCGGAGGTCACATGGTATGGTAATGTCCACCAGACAGAGCATTCTGGTCAGAGGTGATATGGTATGGGAATGTCCACCGGATAGAGCGTTCTGGTCAGAGGTTACATGGCATGGGAATGTCCACCGGATAGAGCGTTCTGGTCAGAGGTCACATGGTATAGGAATGTCCACCGGATAGAGCGTTCTGGTCAGAGGTCACATGGTATAGGAATGTCCACCGGATAGAGCGTTCTGGTCAGAGGTCACATGGTATAGGAATGTCCACCGGATAGAGCATTCTGGTCAGAGGTCACATGGTGTTGGAATGTCCACCGGATAAAGCGTTCAGGTCAGAGGTCACATGGTATGGGAATGTCCACCGGATAAAGCGTTCAGGTCGGAGGTCACATGGTATGGTAATGTCCACCAGACAGAGCATTCTGGTCAGAGATCACATGGTATGGGAATGACCACCAGATAGAGCGTTCTGGTCGGAGGTCACATGGCATGGGAATGTCCACCGGATAGAGCATTCTGGTCAGAGGTCACATGGTATGGGAATGACCACCAGATAGAGCGTTCTGGTCGGAGGTCACATGGCATGGGAATGTCCACCGGATAGAGCATTCTGGTCAGAGGTCACATGGCATGGGAATGACCACCAGATAGAGCGTTCTGGTCGGAGGTCACATGGCATGGGAATGTCCACCGGATAGAGCGTTCTGGTCGGAGGTCACATGGTATGGGAACGTCCACCAGATAGAGCGTTCTGGTCGGAGGTCACATGGTATGGGAATGTCCACCGGATAGAGCGTTCTGGTCAGAGGTCACATGGTATAGGAATGTCCACCGGATAGAGCGTTCTGGTCAGAGGTCACATGGTGTTGGAATGTCCACCGGATAAAGCGTTCAGGTCAGAGGTCACATGGTATGGGAATGTCCACCGGATAAAGCGTTCAGGTCGGAGGTCACATGGTATGGGAATGTCCACCGGATAAAGCATTCTGGTCAGAGGTCACATGGTATGGGAATGACCACCAGATAAGGGCGTTCTGGTCGGAGGTGACATGGCATGGGAATGTCCACCGGATAGAGCGTTCTGGTCAGAGGTCACATGGTATAGGAATGTCCACCGGATAGAGCGTTCTGGTCAGAGGTCACATAGTGTGGGAATGTCCACCGAATAAAGCGTTCAGGTCAGAGGTCACATGGTATGGGAATGTCCGCCGGATTGAGCATTCTGGTCGGAGGTCACATGGTATGGGAATGTCCACCGGATAAAGCGTTCAGGTCGGAGGTCACATGGTATGGTAATGTCCACCAGACAGAGCATTCTGGTCAGAGGTGATATGGTATGGGAATGTCCACCGGATAGAGCGTTCTGGTCAGAGGTTACATGGCATGGGAATGTCCACCGGATAGAGCGTTCTGGTCAGAGGTCACATGGTATAGGAATGTCCACCGGATAGAGCGTTCTGGTCAGAGGTCACATGGTATAGGAATGTCCACCGGATAGAGCGTTCTGGTCAGAGGTCACATGGTATAGGAATGTCCACCGGATAGAGCATTCTGGTCAGAGGTCACATGGTGTTGGAATGTCCACCGGATAAAGCGTTCAGGTCAGAGGTCACATGGTATGGGAATGTCCACCGGATAAAGCGTTCAGGTCGGAGGTCACATGGTATGGTAATGTCCACCAGACAGAGTATTCTGGTCAGAGATCACATGGTATGGGAATGACCACCAGATAGAGCGTTCTGGTCGGAGGTCACATGGCATGGGAATGTCCACCGGATAGAGCATTCTGGTCAGAGGTCACATGGTATGGGAATGACCACCAGATAGAGCGTTCTGGTCGGAGGTCACATGGCATGGGAATGTCCACCGGATAGAGCGTTCTGGTCGGAGGTCACATGGTATGGGAACGTCCACCAGATAGAGCGTTCTGGTCGGAGGTCACATGGCATGGGAATGTCCACCGGATAGAGCGTTCTGGTCAGAGGTCACATGGTATAGGAATGTCCACCGGATAGAGTGTTCTGGTCAGAGGTCACATGGTGTTGGAATGTCCACCGGATAAAGCGTTCAGGTCAGAGGTCACATGGTATGGGAATGTCCACCGGATAAAGCGTTCAGGTCGGAGGTCACATGGTATGGTAATGTCCATCAGACAGAGCATTCTGGTCAGAGGTCACATGGTATGGGAATGACCACCAGATAAGGGCGTTCTGGTCGGAGGTGACATGGCATGGGAATGTCCACCGGATAGAGCGTTCTGGTCAGAGGTCACATGGTATAGGAATGTCCACCGGATAGAGCGTTCTGGTCAGAGGTCACATGGTGTGGGAATGTCCACCGAATAAAGCGTTCAGGTCAGAGGTCACATGGTATGGGAATGTCCGCCGGATTGAGCATTCTGGTCGGAGGTCACATGGTATGGGAATGTCCACCGGATAGAGCGTTCTGGCCGGAGGTCACATGGTATGGGAATGTCCACCGGATAGAGCGTTCTGGCCGGAGGTCACATGGCATGGGAATGTCCACCGGATAGAGTGTTCTGGTTGGAGGTCACATGGCATGGGAATGTCCACCGGATAGAGCGTTCTGGGCGGAGGTCACATGATATGGGAATGTCCACCGGATAGAGCGTTCTGGTTGGAGGTCACATGGCATGGGAATGTCCACCGGATAGAGCGTTCTGGCCGGAGGTCACATGGCATGGGAATGTCCACCGGATAGAGCCTTCTGGCCGGAGGTCACATGCTATGGGAATGTCCATCGGATAAAGCGTTCAGGTCGGAGGTCACATGGTATGGGAATGTCCACCGGTTAGAGCGTTCTGGTCGGAGGTCACATGGCATGGGAATGTCCACCAGATAGAGCGTTCTGGTCGGAGGTCACATGGTATGGGAATGTCCATTGCAGGGCCATCTTTAAGGCAGGGCAAAAGGGGCAGCTGCCCTGGGCCCTGTCATTGTTGTGGGGCCCAAAGCAGCTGCCTCACACTTGCCAACTATCCCAGTTTAAAGTCCCTCTTCCCTTGGTCGTAGGTCACATGGTATGGGAATGTCCACCGGATAGAGCGTTCTGGTCGGAGGTCACATGCTATGGGAATGTCCACCGGATAAAGCGTTCAGGTCGGAGGTCACATGGTATGGTAATGTCCACCGGATAGAGCGTTCTGGTCGGAGGTCACATGGTATGGGAACGTCCACCAGATAGAGCGTTCTGGTCGGAGGTCACATGGCATGGGAATGTCCACCGGATAGAGCGTTCTGGTCAGAGGTCACATGGTATAGGAATGTCCACCGGATAGAGCGTTCTGGTCAGAGGTCACATGGTGTTGGAATGTCCACCGGATAAAGCGTTCAGGTCAGAGGTCACATGGTATGGGAATGTCCACCGGATAAAGCGTTCAGGTCGGAGGTCACATGGTATGGTAATGTCCATCAGACAGAGCATTCTGGTCAGAGGTCACATGGTATGGGAATGACCACCAGATAAGGGCGTTCTGGTCGGAGGTGACATGGCATGGGAATGTCCACCGGATAGAGCGTTCTGGTCAGAGGTCACATGGTATAGGAATGTCCACCGGATAGAGCGTTCTGGTCAGAGGTCACATGGTGTGGGAATGTCCACCGAATAAAGCGTTCAGGTCAGAGGTCACATGGTATGGGAATGTCCGCCGGATTGAGCATTCTGGTCGGAGGTCACATGGTATGGGAATGTCCACCGGATAGAGCGTTCTGGCCGGAGGTCACATGGTATGGGAATGTCCACCGGATAGAGCGTTCTGGCCGGAGGTCACATGGCATGGGAATGTCCACCGGATAGAGCGTTCTGGTTGGAGGTCACATGGCATGGGAATGTCCACCGGATAGAGCGTTCTGGTTGGAGGTCACATGGCATGGGAATGTCCACCAGATAGAGCGTTCTGGTCGGAGGTCACATGGCATGGGAATGTCCACCGGATAGAGCGTTCTGGTCGGAGGTCACATGGTATGGGAATGACCACCAGATAAGGGCGTTCTGGTCGGAGGTGACATGGCATGGGAATGTCCACCGGATAGAGCGTTCTGGTCAGAGGTCACATGGTATAGGAATGTCCACCGGATAGAGCGTTCTGGTCAGAGGTCACATGGTGTGGGAATGTCCACCGAATAAAGCGTTCAGGTCAGAGGTCACATGGTATGGGAATGTCCGCCGGATTGAGCATTCTGGTCGGAGGTCATATGGTATGGGAATGTCCACCGGATAAAGCGTTCAGGTCGGAGGTCACATGGTATGGTAATGTCCACCAGACAGAGCATTCTGGTCAGAGGTGATATGGTATGGGAATGTCCACCGGATAGAGCGTTCTGGTCAGAGGTTACATGGCATGGGAATGTCCACCGGATAGAGCGTTCTGGTCAGAGGTCACATGGTATAGGAATGTCCACCGGATAGAGCGTTCTGGTCAGAGGTCACATGGTATAGGAATGTCCACCGGATAGAGCGTTCTGGTCAGAGGTCACATGGTATAGGAATGTCCACCGGATAGAGCATTCTGGTCAGAGGTCACATGGTGTTGGAATGTCCACCGGATAAAGCGTTCAGGTCAGAGGTCACATGGTATGGGAATGTGCACCGGATAAAGCGTTCAGGTCGGAGGTCACATGGTATGGTAATGTCCACCAGACAGAGCATTCTGGTCAGAGATCACATGGTATGGGAATGACCACCAGATAGAGCGTTCTGGTCGGAGGTCACATGGCATGGGAATGTCCACCGGATAGAGCATTCTGGTCAGAGGTCACATGGTATGGGAATGACCACCAGATAGAGCGTTCTGGTCGGAGGTCACATGGCATGGGAATGTCCACCGGATAGAGCATTCTGGTCAGAGGTCACATGGTATGGGAATGACCACCAGATAGAGCGTTCTGGTCGGAGGTCACATGGCATGGGAATGTCCACCGGATAGAGCGTTCTGGTCGGAGGTCACATGGTATGGGAACGTCCACCAGATAGAGCGTTCTGGTCGGAGGTCACATGGCATGGGAATGTCCACCGGATAGAGCGTTCTGGTCAGAGGTCACATGGTATAGGAATGTCCACCGGATAGAGCATTCTGGTCAGAGGTCACATGGTGTTGGAATGTCCACCGGATAAAGCGTTCAGGTCAGAGGTCACATGGTATGGGAATGTCCACCGGATAAAGCGTTCAGGTCGGAGGTCACATGGTATGGTAATGTCCACCAGACAGAGCATTCTGGTCAGAGATCACATGGTATGGGAATGACCACCAGATAGAGCGTTCTGGTCGGAGGTCACATGGCATGGGAATGTCCACCGGATAGAGCATTCTGGTCAGAGGTCACATGGTATGGGAATGACCACCAGATAGAGCGTTCTGGTCGGAGGTCACATGGCATGGGAATGTCCACCGGATAGAGCATTCTGGTCAGAGGTCACATGGTATGGGAATGACCACCAGATAGAGCGTTCTGGTCGGAGGTCACATGGCATGGGAATGTCCACCGGATAGAGCGTTCTGGTCGGAGGTCACATGGTATGGGAACGTCCACCAGATAGAGCGTTCTGGTCGGAGGTCACATGGCATGGGAATGTCCACCGGATAGAGCGTTCTGGTCAGAGGTCACATGGTATAGGAATGTCCACCGGATAGAGCGTTCTGGTCAGAGGTCACATGGTGTTGGAATGTCCACCGGATAAAGCGTTCAGGTCAGAGGTCACATGGTATGGGAATGTCCACCGGATAAAGCGTTCAGGTCGGAGGTCACATGGTATGGGAATGTCCACCGGATAAAGCATTCTGGTCAGAGGTCACATGGTATGGGAATGACCACCAGATAAGGGCGTTCTGGTCGGAGGTGACATGGCATGGGAATGTCCACCGGATAGAGCGTTCTGGTCAGAGGTCACATGGTATAGGAATGTCCACCGGATAGAGCGTTCTGGTCAGAGGTCACATAGTGTGGGAATGTCCACCGAATAAAGCGTTCAGGTCAGAGGTCACATGGTATGGGAATGTCCGCCGGATTGAGCATTCTGGTCGGAGGTCACATGGTATGGGAATGTCCACCGGATAAAGCGTTCAGGTCGGAGGTCACATGGTATGGTAATGTCCACCAGACAGAGCATTCTGGTCAGAGGTGATATGGTATGGGAATGTCCACCGGATAGAGCGTTCTGGTCAGAGGTTACATGGCATGGGAATGTCCACCGGATAGAGCGTTCTGGTCAGAGGTCACATGGTATAGGAATGTCCACCGGATAGAGCGTTCTGGTCAGAGGTCACATGGTATAGGAATGTCCACCGGATAGAGCGTTCTGGTCAGAGGTCACATGGTATAGGAATGTCCACCGGATAGAGCATTCTGGTCAGAGGTCACATGGTGTTGGAATGTCCACCGGATAAAGCGTTCAGGTCAGAGGTCACATGGTATGGGAATGTCCACCGGATAAAGCGTTCAGGTCGGAGGTCACATGGTATGGTAATGTCCACCAGACAGAGCATTCTGGTCAGAGATCACATGGTATGGGAATGACCACCAGATAGAGCGTTCTGGTCGGAGGTCACATGGCATGGGAATGTCCACCGGATAGAGCATTCTGGTCAGAGGTCACATGGTATGGGAATGACCACCAGATAGAGCGTTCTGGTCGGAGGTCACATGGCATGGGAATGTCCACCGGATAGAGCGTTCTGGTCGGAGGTCACATGGCATGGGAATGTCCACCGGATAAAGCGTTCAGGTCAGAGGTCACATGGTATGGGAATGTCCACCGGATAAAGCGTTCAGGTCGGAGGTCACATGGTATGGTAATGTCCACCAGACAGAGCATTCTGGTCAGAGATCACATGGTATGGGAATGACCACCAGATAGAGCGTTCTGGTCGGAGGTCACATGGCATGGGAATGTCCACCGGATAGAGCATTCTGGTCAGAGGTCACATGGTATGGGAATGACCACCAGATAGAGCGTTCTGGTCGGAGGTCACATGGCATGGGAATGTCCACCGGATAGAGCGTTCTGGTCGGAGGTCACATGGCATGGGAATGTCCACCGGATAGAGCGTTCTGGTCAGAGGTCACATGGTATAGGAATGTCCACCGGATAGAGCGTTCTGGTCAGAGGTCACATGGTGTTGGAATGTCCACCGGATAAAGCGTTCAGGTCAGAGGTCACATGGTATGGGAATGTCCACCGGATAAAGCGTTCAGGTCGGAGGTCACATGGTATGGTAATGTCCATCAGACAGAGCATTCTGGTCAGAGGTCACATGGTATGGGAATGACCACCAGATAAGGGCGTTCTGGTCGGAGGTGACATGGCATGGGAATGTCCACCGGATAGAGCGTTCTGGTCAGAGGTCACATGGTATAGGAATGTCCACCGGATAGAGCGTTCTGGTCAGAGGTCACATGGTGTGGGAATGTCCACCGAATAAAGCGTTCAGGTCAGAGGTCACATGGTATGGGAATGTCCGCCGGATTGAGCATTCTGGTCGGAGGTCACATGGTATGGGAATGTCCACCGGATAGAGCGTTCTGGCCGGAGGTCACATGGTATGGGAATGTCCACCGGATAGAGCGTTCTGGCCGGAGGTCACATGGCATGGGAATGTCCACCGGATAGAGCATTCTGGTTGGAGGTCACATGGCATGGGAATGTCCACCGGATAGAGCGTTCTGGCCGGAGGTCACATGATATGGGAATGTCCACCGGATAGAGCGTTCTGGTTGGAGGTCACATGGCATGGGAATGTCCACCGGATAGAGCGTTCTGGCCGGAGGTCACATGGCATGGGAATGTCCACCGGATAGAGCCTTCTGGCCGGAGGTCACATGCTATGGGAATGTCCATCGGATAAAGCGTTCAGGTCGGAGGTCACATGGTATGGGAATGTCCACCGGTTAGAGCGTTCTGGTCGGAGGTCACATGGCATGGGAATGTCCACCAGATAGAGCGTTCTGGTCGGAGGTCACATGGTATGGGAATGTCCATTGCAGGGCCATCTTTAAGGCAGGGCAAAAGGGGCAGCTGCCCTGGGCCCTGTCATTGTTGTGGGGCCCAAAGCAGCTGCCTCACACTTGCCAACTATCCCAGTTTAAAGTCCCTCTTCCCTTGGTCGTAGGTCACATGGTATGGGAATGTCCACCGGATAGAGCGTTCTGGTCGGAGGTCACATGCTATGGGAATGTCCACCGGATAAAGCGTTCAGGTCGGAGGTCACATGGTATGGTAATGTCCACCGGATAGAGCGTTCTGGTCGGAGGTCACATGGTATGGGAACGTCCACCAGATAGAGCGTTCTGGTCGGAGGTCACATGGCATGGGAATGTCCACCGGATAGAGCGTTCTGGTCAGAGGTCACATGGTATAGGAATGTCCACCGGATAGAGCGTTCTGGTCAGAGGTCACATGGTGTTGGAATGTCCACCGGATAAAGCGTTCAGGTCAGAGGTCACATGGTATGGGAATGTCCACCGGATAAAGCGTTCAGGTCGGAGGTCACATGGTATGGTAATGTCCATCAGACAGAGCATTCTGGTCAGAGGTCACATGGTATGGGAATGACCACCAGATAAGGGCGTTCTGGTCGGAGGTGACATGGCATGGGAATGTCCACCGGATAGAGCGTTCTGGTCAGAGGTCACATGGTATAGGAATGTCCACCGGATAGAGCGTTCTGGTCAGAGGTCACATGGTGTGGGAATGTCCACCGAATAAAGCGTTCAGGTCAGAGGTCACATGGTATGGGAATGTCCGCCGGATTGAGCATTCTGGTCGGAGGTCACATGGTATGGGAATGTCCACCGGATAGAGCGTTCTGGCCGGAGGTCACATGGTATGGGAATGTCCACCGGATAGAGCGTTCTGGCCGGAGGTCACATGGCATGGGAATGTCCACCGGATAGAGCGTTCTGGTTGGAGGTCACATGGCATGGGAATGTCCACCGGATAGAGCGTTCTGGCCGGAGGTCACATGATATGGGAATGTCCACCGGATAGAGCGTTCTGGTTGGAGGTCACATGGCATGGGAATGTCCACCGGATAGAGCGTTCTGGCCGGAGGTCACATGGCATGGGAATGTCCACCGGATAGAGCCTTCTGGCCGGAGGTCACATGCTATGGGAATGTCCATCGGATAAAGCGTTCAGGTCGGAGGTCACATGGTATGGGAATGTCCACCGGTTAGAGCGTTCTGGTCGGAGGTCACATGGCATGGGAATGTCCACCAGATAGAGCGTTCTGGTCGGAGGTCACATGGTATGGGAATGTCCATTGCAGGGCCATCTTTAAGGCAGGGCAAAAGGGGCAGCTGCCCTGGGCCCTGTCATTGTTGTGGGGCCCAAAGCAGCTGCCTCACACTTGCCAACTATCCCAGTTTAAAGTCCCTCTTCCCTTGGTCGTAGGTCACATGGTATGGGAATGTCCACCGGATAGAGCGTTCTGGTCGGAGGTCACATGCTATGGGAATGTCCACCGGATAAAGCGTTCAGGTCGGAGGTCACATGGTATGGTAATGTCCACCAGATAGAGCGTTCTGGTCGGAGGTCACATGGTATGGGAATGTCCACCAAGATAGAGCGTTCTGGTCGGAGGTCACATGGCACGGGAATGTCCACCGGATAGAGCGTTCTGGTCAGAGGTCACATGGTATAGGAATGTCCACCGGATAGAGCGTTCTGGCCGGAGGTCACATGGCATGGGAATGTCCACTGGATAGAGCGTTCTGGTTGGAGGTCACATGGCATGGGAATGTCCACCGGATAGAGCGTTCTGGCCGGAGGTCACATGATATGGGAATGTCCACCGGATAGAGCGTACTGGCCGGAGGTCACATGGCATGGGAATGTCCACCGGATAGAGCCTTCTGGCCGGAGGTCACATACTATGGGAATGTCCACCGGATAAAGCGTTCAGGTCGGAGGTCACATGGTATGGTAATGTCCAAAAGACAGAGCATTCTGGTCAGAGGTGATATGGTATGGGAATGTCCACCGGATAGAGCGTTCTGGTCGGAGGTCACATGGTATGGGAATGTCCACCAGATAGAGCGTTCTGGTCGGAGGTCACATGGTATAGGAATGTCCACTGGATAGAGCGTTCTGGTCAGAGGTCACATGGTGTGGGAATGTCCACCGGATAAAGCATTCAGGTCAGAGGTCACATGGTATGGGAATGTCCACCGGATAAAGCGTTCAGGTCGGAGGTCACATGGTATGGTAATGTCCACCAGACAGAGCATTCTGGTCAGAGGTGATATGGTATGGGAATGTCCACCGGATAGAGCGTTCTGGTCGAAGGTCACATGGTATGGGAATGTCCACCGGATAGAGCGTTCTGGTCGGAGGTCACATGGTATGGGAATGTCCACCAGATAGAGCGTTCTGGTCGGAGGTCACATGGCATGGGAATGTCCACCGGATAGAGCGTTCTGGTCAGAGGTCACATGGTATGGGAATGTCCGCCGGATTGAGCATTCTGGTCGGAGGTCACATGGTATGGGAATGTCCACCAGATAGAGCGTTCTGGGCGGAGGTCACATGGTATGGGAATGTCCACTGGAAAGAGCGTTCTGGCCGGAGGTCACATGGCATGGGAATGTCCACCGGATAAAGCGTTCAGGTCGGAGGTCACATGGTATGGTAATATCCACCAGATAGAGCATTCTGGTCGGAGGTCACATGGTATGGGAATGTCCACTGGAAAGAGCGTTCTGGCCGGAGGTCACATGGCATGGGAATGTCCACCGGATAAAGCGTTCAGGTTAGGGGTCACATGGTATGGTAATATCCACCAGATAGAGCGTTCTGGTCGGAGGTCACATGGTATGGTAATTTCCACCAGATAGAGCGTTCTGGCCGGAGGTCACATGGCATGGGAATGTCCACTGGATAGAGCGTTCTGGTCAGAGGTCACATGGTATAGGAATGTCCACCGGATAGAGCGTTCTGGTCAGAGGTCACATGGTGTGGGAATGTCCACCGGCGAAATCGTTCAGGTCAGAGGTCACATGGTATGGGAATGTCCACCGGATTGAGCATTCTGGTCGGAGGTCACATGGTATGGGAATGTCCACCGGATAGAGCGTTCTGGCCGGAGGTCACATGGCATGGAACTTTCCACCGGATAGAGCGTTCTGGCCGGAGGTCACATGGTATGGGAATGTCCACCGGAAAGAGCGTTCTGGCCGGAGGTCACATGGCATGGAAATTTCCACCGGATAGAGCGTTCTGGCCGGAGGTCACATGGTATGGGAATGTCCACCGGATAGAGCATTCTGGTCGGAGGTCACATGGTATGGTAATTTCCACCAGATAGAGATTTATGGTCGGAGGTCACATGGTTTGGGAATTTCCAACGGATAGAGCGTTCTGGCCGGAGGTCACATGGCATGGGAATGTCCACCGGATAGAGCGTTCTGGCCGGAGGTCACATGGTATGGGAATTTCTACCGTATAGAGCGTTCTGGGCGGAGGTCACATGGCATGGGAATGTCCACCAATAGAGCCTTCTGGCCGGAGGTCACATGCTATGGGAATGTCCACCGGATAAAGCGTTCAGGTCGGAGGTCACATGGTATTGTAATGTCCACCAGATAGAGCGTTCTGGTCGGAGGTCACATGGTATGGGAATGTCCACCGGTTAGAGCGTTCTGGTCGGAGGTCACATGACATGGGAATGTCCACCAGATAGAGCGTTCTGGTCGGAAGTCACATGCTATGGGAATGTCCATTGCAGGGCCATCTTTAAGGCAGGGCAAAAGGGGCAGCTGCCCTGGGCCCTGTCATTATTGTGGGGCCCAAAACAGCTGCCTCACACTTGCCAACTATCCCAGTTTAAAGTCCCTCTTCCCTTGGTTGTAGGTTACATGGTATGGGAATGTCCACCAGATAGAGCGTTCTGGTCGGAGGTCACATGGTATGGGAATGTCCACCGGATAGAGCATTCTGGTCGGAGGTCACATGGTATGGGAATGTCCACCGGATAGAGCGTTCTGGTCGGAGGTCACATGGCATGGGAATGTCCACCGGATAGAGCATTCTGGTCAGAGGTCACATGGTATAGGAATGTCCACCGGATAGAGCGTTCTGGTCAGAGGTCACATAGTGTGGGAATGTCCACTGGATAAAGCGTTCAGGTCAGAGGTCACATGGTATGGGAACGTCCACCGGATTGAGCATTCTGGTCAGAGGTCACATGGTATGGGAATGTCCACCGGATAGAGCGTTCTGGACGGAGGTCACATGGTATGGGAATGTCCACCGGAAAGAGCGTTCTGGCCGGAGGTCACATGGCATGGGAATTTCCACCGGATAGAGCCTTCTGGCCGGAGGTCACATGCTATGGGAATGTCCACCGGATAAAGCGTTCAGGTCGGAGGTCACATGGTATGGTAATGTCCACCAGACAGAGCATTCTGGTCAGAGGTCACATGGTATAGGAATGTCCACCGGATAGAGCGTTCTGGTCAGAGGTCACATGGTGTGGGAATGTCCACTGGATAAAGCGTTCAGGTCAGAGGTCACATGGTATGGGAATGTCCACCGGATTGAGCATTCTGGTCAGAGGTCACATGGTATGGGAATGTCCACCGGATAGAGCGTTCTGGACGGAGGTCACATGGTATGGGAATGTCCACCGGAAAGAGCGTTCTGGCCGGAGGTCACATGGCATGGGAATTTCCACCGGATAGAGCGTTCTGGCCGGAGGTCACATGGTATGGGAATGTCCACCTGATAGAGCGTTCTGGCCGGAGGTCACATGGTATGGTAATATCCACCAGATAGAGCATTCTGGTCGGAGGTCACATGGTATGGTAATTTCCACCAGATAGAGAGTTATGGTCGGAGGTCACATGGTTTGGGAATTTCCACCGGATAGAGCGTTCTGGTCGGAGGTCACATGGCATGGGAATGTCCACCGGATAGAGCGTTCTGCTTGGAGGTCACATGGCAAGGGAATGTCCACCGTATAGAGCGTTCTGGGCGGAGGTCACATGGTATGGTAATGTCCACCAGATAGAGCGTTCTGGTCGGAGGTCACATGGTATGGGCATGTCCACCGGTTAGAGCGTTCTGGTCGGAGGTCACATGGCATGGGAATGTCCACCAGATAGAGCGTTCTGGTCGGAAGACACATGCTATGGGAATGTCCATTGCAGGGCCATCTTTAAGGCAGAGCAAAAGGGGCAGCTGCCCTGGGCCCTGTCATTGTTGTGGGGCCCAAAGCAGCTGCCTCACACTTGCCAACTATCCCAGTTTAAAGTCCCTCTTCCCTTGGTTGTAGGTCACATGGTATGGGAATGTCCACCAGATAGAGCGTTCTGGTCGGAGGTCACATGGTATGGGAATGTCCACCGGAGAGAGCATTCTGGTCGGAGGTCACATGGTATGGGAATGTCCACCGGATAAATCGTTCAGGTCAGAGGTCACATGGTATGGGAATGTCCACCGGATAGAGCATTCTGGTCGGAGGTCACATGGTATGGGAATGTCCACCGGAAAGAGCGTTCTGGCCGGAGGTCACATGGCATGGAAATTTCCACCGGATAGAGCGTTCTGGCCGGAGGTCACATGGTATGGGAATGTCCACCGGATAGAGCATTCTGGTCGGAGGTCACATGGTATGGTAATTTCCACCAGATAGAGATTTATGGTCGGAGGTCACATGGTTTGGGAATTTCCAACGGATAGAGCGTTCTGGCCGGAGGTCACATGGTATGGGAATTTCTACCGTATAGAGCGTTCTGGGCGGAGGTCACATGGCCCGGGAATGTCCACCGATAGAGCCTTCTGGCCGGAGGTCACATGCTATGGGAATGTCCACCGGATAAAGCGTTCAGGTCGGAGGTCACATGGTATTGTAATGTCCACCAGATAGAGCGTTCTGGTCGGAGGTCACATGGTATGGGAATGTCCACCGGTTAGAGCGTTCTGGTCGGAGGTCACATGACATGGGAATGTCCACCAGATAGAGCGTTCTGGTCGGAAGTCACATGCTATGGGAATGTCCATTGCAGGGCTATCTTTAAGGCAGGGCAAAAGGGGCAGCTGCCCTGGGCCCTGTCATTGTTGTGGGGCCCAAAACAGCTGCCTCACACTTGCCAACTATCCCAGTTTAAAGTCCCTCTTCCCTTGGTTGTAGGTTACATGGTATGGGAATGTCCACCAGATAGAGCGTTCTGGTCGGAGGTCACATGGTATGGGAATGTCCACCGGATAGAGCATTCTGGTCGGAGGTCACATGGTATGGGAATGTCCACCGGATAGAGCGTTCTGGTCGGAGGTCACATGGCATGGGAATGTCCACCGGATAGAGCATTCTGGTCAGAGGTCACATGGTATAGGAATGTCCACCGGATAGAGCGTTCTGGTCAGAGGTCACATGGTGTGGGAATGTCCACTGGATAAAGCGTTCAGGTCAGAGGTCACATGGTATGGGAACGTCCACCGGATTGAGCATTCTGGTCAGAGGTCACATGGTATGGGAATGTCCACCGGATAGAGCGTTCTGGACGGAGGTCACATGGTATGGGAATGTCCACCGGAAAGAGCGTTCTGGCCGGAGGTCACATGGCATGGGAATTTCCACCGGATAGAGCCTTCTGGCCGGAGGTCACATGCTATGGGAATGTCCACCGGATAAAGCGTTCAGGTCGGAGGTCACATGGTATGGTAATGTCCACCAGACAGAGCATTCTGGTCAGAGGTCACATGGTATAGGAATGTCCACCGGATAGAGCATTCTGGTCAGAGGTCACATGGTGTGGGAATGTCCACTGGATAAAGCGTTCAGGTCAGAGGTCACATGGTATGGGAATGTCCACCGGATTGAGCATTCTGGTCAGAGGTCACATGGTATGGGAATGTCCACCGGATAGAGCGTTCTGGCCGGAGGTCACATGGCATGGGAATTTCCACCGGATAGAGCGTTCTGGCCGGAGGTCACATGGTATGGGAATGTCCACCTGATAGAGCGTTCTGGCCGGAGGTCACATGGTATGGTAATATCCACCAGATAGAGCATTCTGGTCGGAGGTCACATGGTATGGAAATTTCCACCAGATAGAGAGTTATGGTCGGAGGTCACATGGTTTGGGAATTTCCACCGGATAGAGCGTTCTGGTCGGAGGTCACATGGCATGGGAATGTCCACCGGATAGAGCGTTCTGCTTGGAGGTCACATGGCAAGGGAATGTCCACCGTATAGAGCGTTCTGGGCGGAGGTCATATTGCATGGGAATGTCCACCAGATAGAGCGTTCTGGTCGGAGGTCACATGGTATGGTAATGTCCACCAGATAGAGCGTTCTGGTCGGAGGTCACATGGTATGGGCATGTCCACCGGTTAGAGCGTTCTGGTCGGAGGTCACATGGCATGGGAATGTCCACCAGATAGAGCGTTCTGGTCGGAAGTCACATGCTATGGGAATGTCCATTGCAGGGCCATCTTTAAGGCAGGGCAAAAGGGGAAGCTGCCCTGGGCCCTGTCATTGTTGTGGGGCCCAAAGCAGCTGCCTCACACTTGCCAACTATCCCAGTTTAAAGTCCCTCTTCCCTTGGTTGTAGGTCACATGGTATGGGAATGTCCACCAGATAGAGCGTTCTGGTCGGAGGTCACATGGTATGGGAATGTCCACCGGAGAGAGCATTCTGGTCGGAGGTCACATGGTATGGGAATGTCCACCGGATAAATCGTTCAGGTCAGAGGTCACATGGTATGGGAATGTCCACCGGATTGAGCATTCTGGTCGGAGGTCACATGGTATGGGAATGTCCACCGGAAAGAGCGTTCTGGCCGGAGGTCACATGGCATGGGAATTTCCACCGGATAGAGCGTTCTGGCCGGAGGTCACATGGTATGGGAATGTCTACCGGATAGAGCGTTCTGGTCAGAGGTCACATGGTACGGGAATGTCCACTGGTTAGAGCGTTCTGGTCGGAGGTCACATGGCATGGGAATTTCCACCGGATAGAGCGTTCTGGACGGAGGTCACATGGTATGGGAATTTCCACCGGATAGAGCGTTCTGGACGGAGGTCACATGGCATGGGAATTTCCACCAGATAGAGCATTCTGGTCGAAGGTCACATGGAATGGGAATGTCCACCGGAAAGAGCGTTCTGGCCGGAGGTCACATGGCATGGGAATGTCCACCGGATAAAGCGTTCAGGTTGGGGTCACATGGTATGGTAATATCCACCAGATAGAGCATTCTGGTCGGAGGTCACATGGTATGGTAATTTCCACCAGATAGAGCGTTCTGGCCGGAGGTCACATGGCATGGGAATGTCCACCGGATAGAGCGTTCTGGTCAGAGGTCACATGGCATGGGAATGTCCACCGGATAGAGCGTTCTGGTCAGAGGTCACATGGTATAGGAATGTCCACCGGATAGAGCGTTCTGGTCAGAGGTCACATGGTGTGGGAATGTCCACCGGATAAAGCGTTCAGGTCAGAGGTCACATGGTATGGGAATGTCCACCGGTTAGAGCGTTCTGGTCGGAGGTCACATGGTATGGGAATTTCCACCGGATAGAGCGTTCTGGTCGGAGGTCACATGGTATGGGAATGTCCACCAGTTAAAACGTTCTGGTCAGAGGTCACATGGCATGGTAATGTCCACTGGATAGAGCGTTCTGGTCAGAGGTCACATGGTGTGGGAATGTCCACCGGGTAGAGCGTTCTGGTCAGAGGTCACATGGCATGGGAATGTCCACCGGATAGAGCGTTCAGGTCAGAGGTCACATGGTATAGGAATGTCCACCGGTTAAAGCGTTCTGGTCAGAGGTCACATGGTATGGGAATGTCTACTGGTTAAAGCGTTCTGGTCAGAGGTCACATGGTATCGGAATGTCCACCGGTTAGAGCGTTCTGGTCGGAGGTCACATGGTATGGGAATGTCCACCAGATAGAGCATTCTGGTCAGATGTCACATGGCATAGGAATGTCCACCGGATAGAGCGTTCTGGTCGGAGGTCACATGGCATGAAAATTTCTACTGGATTGAGCATTCTGGTCGGAGGTCACATGGTATGGGAATGTCCACCGGATAGAGCATTCTGGTTGGAGGTCATATGGCATGGGAATGTCCACCGGATAAAGCGTTCAGGTTAGGGGTCACATGGTATGGTAATATCCACCAGATAGAGCGTTCTGGTCGGAGGTCACATGGTATGGTAATTTCCACCAGATAGAGCGTTCTGGCCGGAGGTCCCATGGCATGGGAATGTCCACCGGATAGAGCGTTCTGGTCAGAGGTCACATGGCATGGGAATGTCCACCGGATAGAGCGTTCTGGTCAGAGGTCACATGGTATAGGAATGTCCACCGGATAGAGCGTTCTGGTCAGAGGTCACATGGTGTGGGAATGTCCACCGGATAAATCGTTCAGGTCAGAGGTCACATGGTATGGGAATGTCCACCGGATTGAGCATTCTGGTCGGAGGTCACATGGTATGGGAATGTCCACCGGATAGAGCGTTCTGGCCGGAGGTCACATGGCATGGAAATTTCCACCGGATAGAGCGTTCTGGCCGGAGGTCACATGGTATGGGAATGTCCACCGGAAAGAGCGTTCTGGCCGGAGGTCACATGGCATGGAAATTTCCACCGGATAGAGCGTTCTGGTCGGAGGTCACATGGTATGGGAATGTCCACCAGTTAAAACGTTCTGGTCAGAGGTTACATGGTATGGGAATGTCCACCGGATTGAGCATTCTGGTCGGAGGTCACATGGTATGGGAATGTCCACCGGAAAGAGCGTTCTGGCCGGAGGTCACATGGCATGGGAATTTCCACCGGATAGAGCGTTCTGGCCGGAGGTCACATGGTATGGGAATGTCTACCGGATAGAGCGTTCTGGTCAGAGGTCACATGGTACGGGAATGTCCACTGGTTAGAGCGTTCTGGTCGGAGGTCACATGGCATGGGAATTTCCACCGGATAGAGCGTTCTGGACGGAGGTCACATGGTATGGGAATGTCCACTGGTTAGAGCGTTCTGGTCGGAGGTCACATGGCATGGGAATTTCCACCAGATAGAGAATTCTGGTCGAAGGTCACATGGAATGGGAATGTCCACCGGAAAGAGCGTTCTGGCCGGAGGTCACATGGCATGGGAATGTCCACCGGATAAAGTGTTCAGGTTGGGGTCACATGGTATGGTAATATCCACCAGATAGAGCATTCTGGTCGGAGGTCACATGGTATGGTAATTTCCACCAGATAGAGCGTTCTGGCCGGAGGTCACATGGCATGGGAATGTCCACCGGATAGAGCGTTCTGGTCAGAGGTCACATGGCATGGGAATGTCCACCGGATAGAGCGTTCTGGTCAGAGGTCACATGGTATAGGAATGTCCACCGGATAGAGCGTTCTGGTCAGAGGTCACATGGTGTGGGAATGTCCACCGGATAAAGCGTTCAGGTCAGAGGTCACATGGTATGGGAATGTCCACCGGTTAGAGCGTTCTGGTCGGAGGTCACATGGTATGGGAATTTCCACTGGATAGAGCGTTCTGGTCGGAGGTCACATGGTATGGGAATGTCCACCAGTTAAAACGTTCTGGTCAGAGGTCACATGGCATGGTAATGTCCACTGGATAGAGCGTTCTGGTCAGAGGTCACATGGTGTGGGAATGTCCACCGGGTAGAGCGTTCTGGTCAGAGGTCACATGGCATGGGAATGTCCACCGGATAGAGCGTTCAGGTCAGAGGTCACATGGTATAGGAATGTAAACCGGTTAAAGCGTTCTGGTCAGAGGTCACATGGTATGGGAATGTCTACTGGTTAAAGCGTTCTGGTCAGAGGTCACATGGTATCGGAATGTCCACCGGTTAGAGCGTTCTGGTCGGAGGTCACATGGTATGGGAATGTCCACCAGATAGAGCATTCTGGTCAGATGTCACATGGCATAGGAATGTCCACCGGATAGAGCGTTCTGGTCGGAGGTCACATGGCATGAAAATTTCTACTGGATTGAGCATTCTGGTCGGAGGTCACATGGTATGGGAATGTCCACCGGATAGAGCATTCTGGTTGGAGGTCATATGGCATGGGAATGTCCACCGGATAAAGCGTTCAGGTTAGGGGTCACATGGTATGGTAATATCCACCAGATAGAGCGTTCTGGTCGGAGGTCACATGGTATGGTAATTTCAACCAGATAGAGCGTTCTGGCCGGAGGTCCCATGGCATGGGAATGTCCACCGGATAGAGCGTTCTGGTCAGAGGTCACATGGCATGGGAATGTGCACCGGATAGAGCGTTCTGGTCAGAGGCCACATGGTATAGGAATGTCCACCGGATAGAGCGTTCTGGTCAGAGGTCACATGGTGTGGGAATGTCCACCGGATAAATCGTTCAGGTCAGAGGTCACATGGTATGGGAATGTCCACCGGATTGAGCATTCTGGTCGGAGGTCACATGGTATGGGAATGTCCACCGGATAGAGCGTTCTGGCCGGAGGTCACATGGCATGGAAATTTCCACCGGATAGAGCGTTCTGGCCGGAGGTCACATGGTATGGGAATGTCCACCGGAAAGAGCGTTCTGGCCGGAGGTCACATGGCATGGAAATTTCCACCGGATAGAGCGTTCTGGTCGGAGGTCACATGGTATGGGAATGTCCACCAGTTAAAACGTTCTGGTCAGAGGTCACATGGCATGGTAATGTCCACTGGATAGAGCGTTCTGGTCAGAGGTCACATGGTGTGGGAATATCCACCGGGTAGAGCGTTCTGGTCAGAGGTCACATGGCATGGGAATGTCCACCGGATAGAGCGTTCAGGTCAGAGGTCACATGGTATAGGAATGTCCACCGGTTAAAGCGTTCTGGTCAGAGGTCACATGGTATGGGAATGTCTACTGGTTAAAGCGTTCTGGTCAGAGGTCACATGGTATCGGAATGTCCACCGGTTAGAGCGTTCTGGTCGGAGGTCACATGGTATGGGAATGTCCACCAGATAGAGCATTCTGGTCAGATGTCACATGGCATAGGAATGTCCACCGGATAGAGCGTTCTGGTCGGAGGTCACATGGCATGAAAATTTCTACTGGATTGAGCATTCTGGTCGGAGGTCACATGGTATGGGAATGTCCACCGGATAGAGCATTCTGGTTGGAGGTCATATGGCATGGGAATGTCCACTGGATAAAGCGTTCAGGTTAGGGGTCACATGGTATGGTAATATCCACCAGATAGAGCGTTCTGGTCGGAGGTCACATGGTATGGTAATTTCCACCAGGTAGAGCGTTCTGGCCGGAGGTCCCATGGCATGGGAATGTCCACCGGATAGAGCGTTCTGATCAGAGGTCACATGGCATGGGAATGTCCACCGGATAGAGCGTTCTGGTCAGAGGTCACATGGTATAGGAATGTCCACCGGATAGAGCGTTCTGGTCAGAGGTCACATGGTGTGGGAATGTCCACCGGATAAATCGTTCAGGTCAGAGGTCACATGGTATGGGAATGTCCACCGGATTGAGCATTCTGGTCGGAGGTCACATGGTATGGGAATGTCCACCGGATAGAGCGTTCTGGCCGGAGGTCACATGGCATGGAAATTTCCACCGGATAGAGCGTTCTGGCCGGAGGTCACATGGTATGGGAATGTCCACCGGAAAGAGCGTTCTGGCCGGAGGTCACATGGCATGGAAATTTCCACCAGATAGAGCGTTCTGGCCGGAGGTCACATGGTATGGGAATGTCCACCGGACTGAGCATTCTGGTCAGAGGTCACATGGTATGGGAATGTCCACCGGATAGAGCGTTCTGGACGGAGGTCACATGGTATGGGAATGTCCACCGGAAAGAGCGTTCTGGCCGGAGGTCACATGGCATGGGAATTTCCACCGGATAGAGCCTTCTGGCCGGAGGTCACATGCTATGGGAATGTCCACCGGATAAAGCGTTCAGGTCGGAGGTCACATGGTATGGTAATGTCCACCAGACAGAGCATTCTGGTCAGAGGTCACATGGTATAGGAATGTCCACCGGATAGAGCGTTCTGGTCAGAGGTCACATGGTGTGGGAATGTCCACTGGATAAAGCGTTCAGGTCAGAGGTCACATGGTATGGGAATGTCCACCGGATTGAGCATTCTGGTCAGAGGTCACATGGTATGGGAATGACCACCGGATAGAGCGTTCTGGACGGAGGTCACATGGTATGGGAATGTCCACCGGAAAGAGCGTTCTGGCCGGAGGTCACATGTCATGGGAATTTCCACCGGATAGAGCGTTCTGGCCGGAGGTCACATGGTATGGGAATGTCCACCTGATAGAGCGTTCTGGCCGGAGGTCACATGGTATGGTAATATCCACCAGATAGAGCATTCTGGTCGGAGGTCACATGGTATGGTAATTTCCACCAGATAGAGAGTTATGGTCGGAGGTCACATGGTTTGGGAATTTCAACCGGATAGAGCGTTCTGGTCGGAGGTCACATGGCATGGGAATGTCCACCGGATAGAGCGTTCTGCTTGGAGGTCACATGGCAAGGGAATGTCCACCGTATAGAGCGTTCTGGGCGGAGGTCATATTGCATGGGTATGTCTACCAGATAGAGCGTTCTGGTCGGAGGTCACATGGTATGGTAATGTCCACCAGATAGAGCGTTCTGGTCGGAGGTCACTTGCTATGGGAATGTCCACTGGATAAAGCGTTCAGGTCGGAGGTCACATGGTATGGTAATGTCCACCAGACAGAGCATTCTGGTCAGAGGTCACATGGTATAGGAATGTCCACCGGATAGAGCGTTCTGGTCAGAGGTCACATGGTGTGGGAATGTCCACTGGATAAAGCGTTCAGGTCAGAGGTCACATGGTATGGGAATGTCCACCGGATTGAGCATTCTGGTCAGAGGTCACATGGTATGGGAATGACCACCGGATAGAGCGTTCTGGACGGAGGTCACATGGTATGGGAATTTCCACCAGATAGAGCGTTCTGGTCGGAGGTCACATGGTATGGGAATGTCCACCGGATAGAGCATTCTGGTCGGAGGTCACATGGTATGGGAATGTCCACCGGATAAATCGTTCAGGTCAGAGGTCACATGGTATGGGAATGTCCACCGGATTGAGCATTCTGGTCGGAGGTCACATGGTACGGGAATGTCCACTGGTTAGAGCGTTCTGGTCGGAGGTCACATGGCATGGGAATTTCCACCGGATAGAGCGTTCTGGACGGAGGTCACATGGTATGGGAATGTCCACTGGTTAGAGCGTTCTGGTCGGAGGTCACATGGCATGGGAATTTCCACCAGATAGAGCATTCTGGTCGAAGGTCACATGGAATGGGAATGTCCACCGGAAAGAGCGTTCTGGCCGGAGGTCACATGGCATGGGAATGTCCACCGGATAAAGCGTTCAGGTTAGGGGTCACATGGTATGGTAATATCCACCAGATAGAGCATTCTGGTCGGAGGTCACATGGTATGGTAATTTCCACCAGATAGAGCGTTCTGGCCGGAGGTCACATGGCATGGGAATGTCCACCGGATAGAGCGTTCTGGTCAGAGGTCACATGGCATGGGAATGTCCACCGGATAGAGCGTTCTGGTCAGAGGTCACATGGTATAGGAATGTCCACCGGATAGAGCGTTCTGGTCAGAGGTCACATGGTGTGGGAATGTCCACCGGATAAAGCGTTCAGGTCAGAGGTCACATGGTATGGGAATGTCCACCGGTTAGAGCGTTCTGGTCGGAGGTCACATGGTATGGGAATTTCCACCGGATAGAGCGTTCTGGTCGGAGGTCACATGGTATGGGAATGTCCACCAGTTAAAACGTTCTGGTCAGAGGTCACATGGCATGGTAATGTCCACCAGACAGAGCATTCTGTTCAGAGGTCACATGGTATAGGAATGTCCACCGGATAGAGCGTTCTGGTCAGAGGTCACATGGTGTGGGAATGTCCACTGGATAAAGCGTTCAGGTCAGAGGTCACATGGTATGGGAATGTCCACCGGATAGAGCGTTCTGGACGGAGGTCACATGGTATGGGAATTTCCACCAGATAGAGCGTTCTGGTCGGAGGTCACATGGTATGGGAATGTCCACCGGATAGAGCATTCTGGTCGGAGGTCACATGGTATGGGAATGTCCACCGGATAAATCGTTCAGGTCAGAGGTCACATGGTATTTGAATGTCCACCGGATTGAGCATTCTGGTCGGAGGTCACATGGTATGGGAATGTCCACCGGAAAGAGCGTTCTGGCCGGAGGTCACATGGCATGGGAATTTCCACCGGATAGAGCGTTCTGGCCGGAGGTCACATGGTATGGGAATGTCTACCGGATAGAGCGTTCTGGTCAGAGGTCACATGGTACGGGAATGTCCACTGGTTAGAGCGTTCTGGTCGGAGGTCACATGGCATGGGAATTTCCACTGGATAGAGCGTTCTGGACGGAGGTCACATGGCATGGTAATGTCCACTGGATAGAGCGTTCTGGTCAGAGGTCACATGGTGTGGGAATGTCCACCGGGTAGAGCGTTCTGGTCAGAGGTCACATGGCATGGGAATGTCCACCGGATAGAGCGTTCAGGTCAGAGGTCACATGGTATAGGAATGTCCACCGGTTAAAGCGTTCTGGTCAGAGGTCACATGGTATGGGAATGTCTGCTGGTTAAAGCGTTCTGGTCAGAGGTCACATGGTATCGGAATGTCCACCGGTTAGAGCGTTCTGGTCAGATGTCACATGGCATAGGAATGTCCACCGGATAGAGCGTTCTGGTCGGAGGTCACATGGCATGAAAATTTCTACTGGATTGAGCATTCTGGTCGGAGGTCACATGGTATGGGAATGTCCACCGGATAGAGCATTCTGGTTGGAGGTCATATGGCATGGGAATGTCCACCGGATAAAGCGTTCAGGTTAGGGGTCACATGGTATGGTAATATCCACCAGATAGAGCGTTCTGGTCGGAGGTCACATGGTATGGTAATTTCCACCAGATAGAGCGTTCTGGCCGGAGGTCCCATGGCATGGGAATGTCCACCGGATAGAGCGTTCTGGTCAGAGGTCACATGGCATGGGAATGTCCACCGGATAGAGCGTTCTGGTCAGAGGTCACATGGTGTGGGAATGTCCACCGGATAAATCGTTCAGGTCAGAGGTCACATGGTATGGGAATGTCCACCGGATTGAGCATTCTGGTCGGAGGTCACATGGTATGGGAATGTCCACCGGATAGAGCGTTCTGGCCGGAGGTCACATGGCATGGAAATTTCCACCGGATAGAGCGTTCTGGCCGGAGGTCACATGGTATGGGAATGTCCACCGGAAAGAGCGTTCTGGCCGGAGGTTACATGGCATGGAAATTTCCACCGGATAGAGCGTTCTGGCCGGAGGTCACATGGTATGGGAATGTCCACCGGATAGAGCATTCTGGTCGGAGGTCACATGGTATGGTAATTTCCACCAGATAGAGATTTATGATCGGAGGTCACATGGTTTGGGAATTTCCAACGGATAGAGCGTTCTGGCCGGAGGTCACATGGCATGGGAATGTCCACCGGATAGAGCGTTCTGGCCGGAGGTCACATGGTATGGGAATTTCTACCGTATAGAGCGTTCTGGGCGGAGGTCACATGGCATGGGAATGTCCACCGATAGAGCCTTCTGGCCGGAGGTCACATGCTATGGGAATGTCCACTGGATAAAGCGTTCAGGTCGGAGGTCACATGACATGGGAATGTCCACCAGATAGAGCGTTCTGGTCGGAAGTCACATGCTATGGGAATGTCCATTGCAGGGCCATCTTTAAGGCAGGGCAAAAGGGGCAGCTGCCCTGGGCCCTGTCATTGTTGTGGGGCCCAAAGCAGCTGCCTCACACTTGCCAACTATCCCAGTTTAAAGTCCCTCTTCCCTTGGTCGTAGGTTACATGGTATGGGAATGTCCACCAGATAGAGCGTTCTGGTCGGAGGTCACATGGTATAGGAATGTCCACCGAATAGAGCGTTCTGGTCAGAGGTCACATGGTGTGGGAATGTCCACTGGATAAAGCGTTCAGGTCAGAGGTCACATGGTATGGGAATGTCCACCGGATTGAGCATTCTGTTCAGAGGTCACATGGTATGGGAATGTCCACCAGATAGAGCGTTCTGGACGGAGGTCACATGGTATGGGAATGTCCACCGGAAAGAGCGTTCTGGCCGGAGGTCACATGGCATGGGAATTTCCACCGGATAGAGCCTTCTGGCCGGAGGTCACATGCTATGGGAATGTCCACCGGATAAAGCGTTCAGGTCGGAGGTCACATGGTATGGTAATGTCCACCAGACAGAGCATTCTGGTCAGAGGTCACATGGTATAGGAATGTCCACCGGATAGAGCGTTCTGGTCAGAGGTCACATGGTGTGGGAATGTCCACTGGATAAAGCGTTCAGGTCAGAGGTCACATGGTATGGGAATGTCCACCGGATTGAGCATTCTGGTCAGAGGTCACATGGTATGGGAATGTCCACCGGATAGAGCGTTCTGGCCGGAGGTCACATGGTATGGGAATTTCCACCAGATAGAGAGTTATGGTCGGAGGTCACATGGTTTGGGAATTTCCACCGGATAGAGCGTTCTGGTCGGAGGTCACATGGCATGGGAATGTCCACCGGATAGAGCGTTCTGCTTGGAGGTCACATGGCAAGGGAATGTCCACCGTATAGAGCGTTCTGGGCGGAGGGCATATTGCATGGGAATGTCCACCAGATAGAGCCTTCTGGCCGGAGGTCACATGCTATGGGAATGTCCACCGGATAAAGCGTTCTGGTCGGAGGTCACATGGTATGGTAATGTCCACCAGACAGAGCATTCTGGTCAGAGGTCACATGGTATAGGAATGTCCACCGGATAGAGCGTTCTGGTCAGAGGTCACATGGTGTGGGAATGTCCACTGGATAAAGCGTTCAGGTCAGAGGTCACATGGTATGGGAATGTCCACCGGATAGAGCGTTCTGGACGGAGGTCACATGGTATGGGAATGTCCACCGGAAAGAGCGTTCTGGCCGGAGGTCACATGGCATGGGAATTTCCACCAGATAGAGCGTTCTGGTCGGAGGTCACATGGTATGGGAATGTCCACCGGATAGAGCATTCTGGTCGGAGGTCACATGGTATGGGAATGTCCACCGGATAAATCGTTCAGGTCAGAGGTCACATGGTATTTGAATGTCCACCGGATTGAGCATTCTGGTCGGAGGTCACATGGTATGGGAATGTCCACCGGAAAGAGCGTTCTGGCCGGAGGTCACATGGCATGGGAATTTCCACCGGATAGAGCGTTCTGGCCGGAGGTCACATGGTATGGGAATGTCTACCGGATAGAGCGTTCTGGTCAGAGGTCACATGGTACGGGAATGTCCACTGGTTAGAGCGTTCTGGTCGGAGGTCACATGGCATGGGAATTTCCACCGGATAGAGCGTTCTGGACGGAGGTCACATGGTATGGGAATGTCCACTGGTTAGAGCGTTCTGGTCGGAGGTCACATGGCATGGGAATTTCCACCAGATAGAGCATTCTGGTCGAAGGTCACATGGAATGGGAATGTCCACCGGAAAGAGCGTTCTGGCCGGAGGTCACATGGCATGGGAATGTCCACCGGATAAAGCGTTCAGGTTAGGGGTCACATGGTATGGTAATATCCACCAGATAGAGCATTCTGGTCGGAGGTCACATGGTATGGTAATTTCCACCAGATAGAGCGTTCTGGCCGGAGGTCACATGGCATGGGAATGTCCACCGGATAGAGCGTTCTGGTCAGAGGTCACATGGCATGGGAATGTCCACCGGATAGAGCGTTCTGGTCAGAGGTCACATGGTATAGGAATGTCCACCGGATAGAGCGTTCTGGTCAGAGGTCACATGGTGTGGGAATGTCCACCGGATAAAGCGTTCAGGTCAGAGGTCACATGGTATGGGAATGTCCACCGGTTAGAGCGTTCTGGTCGGAGGTCACATGGTATGGGAATTTCCACCGGATAGAGCGTTCTGGTCAGAGGTCACATGGTGTGGGAATGTCCACCGGATAAAGCGTTCAGGTCAGAGGTCACATGGTATGGGAATGTCCACCGGTTAGAGCGTTCTGGTCGGAGGTCACATGGTATAGGAATGTCCATCGGATAGAGCGTTCTGGTCAGAGGTCACATGGTGTGGGAATGTCCACCGGATAAAGCGTTCAGGTCAGAGGTCACATGGTATGGGAATGTCCACCGGTTAGAGCGTTCTGGTCGGAGGTCACATGGTATGGGAATGTCCACCGGTTAGAGCGTTCTGGTCGGAGGTCACATGGCATGGGAATGTCCACCAGTTAAAACGTTCTGGTCAGAGGTCACATGGCATGGTAATGTCCACTGGATAGAGCGTTCTGGTCAGAGGTCACATGGTGTGGGAATGTCCACCGGGTAGAGCGTTCTGGTCAGAGGTCACATGGCATGGGAATGTCCACCGGATAGAGCGTTCAGGTCAGAGGTCACATGGTATAGGAATGTCCACCGGTTAAAGCGTTCTGGTCAGAGGTCACATGGTATGGGAATGTCCACCGGTTAGAGCGTTCTGGTCGGAGGTCACATGGTATGGGAATGTCCACCAGATAGAGCATTCTGGTCAGATGTCACATGGCATGGGAATGTCCACCGGATAGAGCGTTCTGGTCGGAGGTCACATGGCATGAAAATTTCTACTGGATTGAGCATTCTGGTCGGAGGTCACATGGTATGGGAATGTCCACCGGATAAAGCATTCTGGTTGGAGGTCATATGGCATGGGAATTTCCACCAGATAGAGTATTCTGGTCGGAGGTCACATGGCATGGGAATGTCCACCGGATAGAGCATTCTGGTTGGAGGTCATATGGCATGGGAATTTCCACCGGATAGAGCGTTCTGGTCGGAGGTAACATGGTATGGGAATTACAATTGCAGGGCCATCTTTAAGGCAGGGCAAAAGGGGCAGCTGCCCTGGGCCCTGTCATTGTTGTGGGGCTCAAAGCAGCTGCCTCACACTTGCCAACTATCCCAGTTTAATGTCCCTCTTCCCTTGAGGTTTTTGTCCCGTGCTGTGTCCTGATATCTCAGTATCAAGTTCTGTTACTAATGTTGCCCAGCTCTGCCCTATTGTTGTGTACAGATGACTAACCTGCAGGCCCTGTGTTTACATGTTTATAATGGCATTCATATGTATATCATTCCCCCTTGAGGTCATATCCACCATCACCTATACAGAATGCTGCCCACTGGGGTGATAAAGGGGCATGCTGGAAAGTCCTGCCTACAACTGTGATCATTATGCTGACCATCATCTTGTTTTGCAAAGGTGAGTAAATTGGTATGGGGGGGGGGGGGGTTGTAGTGTGGGGTGTGCAGAGGTAGGCAGAGAAAGTATTACAGTTTGGGGTGAAGGAGGGGGATTTATAGAAGGAAGGAAGGTGGGTGCAAATTTGAGCAGAGGAGGCAGGTGGAATTGGAGGGGAGGAGGAGTGGAGAGGATGGGGGAGGTTTGGGGTGCAGGGGTTTTAGGATGAAAGATGTACTGACAGGGTGGATAAAGATGGCGGTCTCGTGTAGGGACCGCCCATCATTTCGATGGGCTCCTCTAAGCACCACAAATACGGAAGAAAGTCCCTAATGCTTTTTCAACATCACATAGCGACACATTTTTGCCCAGGGTCCAACCATTATTAAAGACGGCCCTGGTCCACCGGATAGAGCTTTGTGGTCAGAAGTCATCACCTTTATCACTTCAATTACCTCATATCTGTAAACCCTTATGGTGCCTCTTTGGACATATTGATGGCAACTCTTATTTTCAAAACTTCTTCCACGCTTAGTTTTGTTCTCTGCTAAAAAATCTAAAACCATGCAAAGTCTCTGGCTCCCCCTACCTTGGCTTTCTGGCTTCCCCCCATTAACCCGGCACTCCCGCTGTATAAACTGACGTATGAAGTCGGAGGTTGCCCTCATAAATTCCATAAAATCTGGGACCTATGGGTGAGTTCAGACGCACTATACCACCCTAATACTCAAGGTACTGACTAGAGATAGGGGTCTATGGTGGACCTTCCTCACTACTTCTTGTAGCTGTATACATTGTTATATTGACTTTCTATGGTTGTCGCTGTGTTTGTGCTCCTTCCATGCCTGATCCAAGTGTAATGAATGGACATATTGTATATTCTTTATGGTTATATTTGAGCACGAATTGCTCTATTATCTTTGCTTTATTTCATTCTGTGTACAATAAAGTTACCCTTTAAAAAAAATCTGGTAATTGCTGGATGTTCTTCAGCTCCCCCATAACCCGTGGTGTTCCTGCTCACTGATGTCCTGATGCTGACCCAGCTTGCTCTGTGAAATCCAAATACTGATCACTTGTCTGACCACGAGATGCTACTGGTCTACGCTTTTGCTTGGCAACCCGTGAACAACCCTGAAAGTCACCAGCGTGAGTATACTCAAGTCTTCATAGGTTCCTCTCCCAGGTGCCACTCGGCCGTCTGCCAACTACAGTCCTCACCTGGTGTCTACCTGTCACCTATGCTACTTTGACCTTGTACTTCTACCACCTTTAGGAGGTGCTCAGACCACAGTCACAAGGGAAGCCCTCTTGTTAGATACATGAGAGGGTAGCAGAACAGCACAGTCTATTTATAAGGCTCAGTAGCCATAGATGCTAGAGAACGACCACTATTCCAGTAAACAGAGCATGTGTGCTACTTACACTCAGCCTCTAAGCCAGCAGCTCTCACAGGGAAGTCCAGGGTGGGTCTGGGCCCCACAGGCAGGTGGCTGGAGAAGCCAGACCACTGCACACAATGATGTCCATTACTCCACTGTAATACTACCCAGGTAGGGGTTGCATATGACTGGGTTCACCACTCCTACACAGCCAGATGAGTTGCATTTTCAGCTTTCATCCAGACACAAGGAACAGTCTGAGCTTTATTTTTTATTTTTTTTTTTTATGGGGGATATTTCTTGGGCATTCCATAATTCCTATTCCCCAACCAACTTGAAAGCAACAAAAAACAGTGACAACTTCCAATTCAGTACTTCACTCCCAGACACCAACATTCTCTAAGTGAAAAGAGGCAACAGACTAGGAGCTCTCCTCGAGGGCAACAGACTAGGAGCTCTCCTCGAGGGCAACAGACTAGGAGCTCTCCTCGAGGGCAACAGACTAGGAGCTCTCCTCGAGGGCAACAGACTAGGAGCTCTCCTCGAGGGCAACAGACTAGGAGCTCTCCTCGAGGGCAACAGACTAGGAGCTCTCCTCGAGGGCAACAGACTAGGAGCTCTCCTCGAGGGCAACAGACTAGGAGCTCTCCTCGAGGGCAACAGACTAGGAGCTCTCCTCGAGGGCAACAGACTAGGAGCTCTCCTCGAGGGCAACAGACTAGGAGCTCTCCTCGAGGGCAACAGACTAGGAGCTCTCCTCGAGGGCAACAGACTAGGAGCTCTCCTCGAGGGCAACAGACTAGGAGCTCTCCTCGAGGGCAACAGACTAGGAGCTCTCCTCGAGGGCAACAGACTAGGAGCTCTCCTCGAGGGCAACAGACTAGGAGCTCTCCTCGAGGGCAACAGACTAGGAGCTCTCCTCGAGGGCAACAGACTAGGAGCTCTCCTCGAGGGCAACAGACTAGGAGCTCTCCTCGAGGGCAACAGACTAGGAGCTCTCCTCGAGGGCAACAGACTAGGAGCTCTCCTCGAGGGCAACAGACTAGGAGCTCTCCTCGAGGGCAACAGACTAGGAGCTCTCCTCGAGGGCAACAGACTAGGAGCTCTCCTCGAGGGCAACAGACTAGGAGCTCTCCTCGAGGGCAACAGACTAGGAGCTCTCCTCGAGGGCAACAGACTAGGAGCTCTCCTCGAGGGCAACAGACTAGGAGCTCTCCTCGAGGGCAACAGACTAGGAGCTCTCCTCGAGGGCAACAGACTAGGAGCTCTCCTCGAGGGCAACAGACTAGGAGCTCTCCTCGAGGGCAACAGACTAGGAGCTCTCCTCGAGGGCAACAGACTAGGAACTCTCCTCGAGGGCCACGACAGTCCCCTCAGCACTCCATCTTCCACCCAATTCCTCGGCCAGCATGACTTACTCATATTTAAGGGCTGGCTTAACCCCCTGCAAGGCCCACTGCCTGGGGATTGGCCAAGTTCACCCAAGTATGCAGAACAATCCTCCTAGCCTTCACCCTTCAGAACGTTCTCCAGTGGCAGCCGCTCGGGCATCACCCCCCTGTTAAGCTATATGCTTTTTTGAAGCACATGATTAGTTTGAAGGTTCTAATTGGCTTAAAAAAAAGGGTGGGCTCAGGGTGCAGAGCACTGCGCCCTGAGCCCACCCAGTTATTTGACAATAGTGAATTGACTAACCAAACAGGGGGGTTAGCCAGTTTGATTGCCACCCCCCCCAAATATGGAACAGCCACCACTGGTTCTACAGCTTTCCAGAACCAGGAGGCACCAGAGCTCTGCCTGCATGGGTCATCCAGCTCCTACCTAAAGTAAACCCTGACCCAATGAAGACACTCAGATTCAAGCATGAGGGTTACATTTTCCTGCACTCACACGAGGGCGCTACACCACTAGCAGCTGATTGGTGCTCCCTGCGGCAGTTGGGTCTTTGTAGTTGTAGGCTCCTTCCTGCCCCCACACCAGGGCCAAGAGTAAAGAAGTGTACACCAGGCTGTAGATCAGTGTTTCTCAACTCCAGTCCTCAAGGCGCCCCAACAGGTCATGTTTTCAGGATTTCCATTATTTTGCACAGGTGATTTGAGCAGTTTCACTGCCTTAGTAATTACCAGAGCCATTTCATCTGAGGGAAATCCTGAAAACATGACCTGTTGGGGCGCCTTGAGGACTGGAGTTGAGAAACACTGCTGTAGATTACATGCCCAGCTCCTCACCACTCAGCAGGTTGGTCTCTGGGTGGGTTCTGGTGATCAAAGTGAAAAAAAATCAGCACCTGGGCATAGCAAGTCCATGGGCACCCAGTGACACTACTAAGGGTTAAGTCCCAGCACCGCTCCCCAATGACTTCCCTCATTAGCACTGCACACTATTAGAATTCTCCGATTACTACAAGGAGTCAGACATGGGCACTGCCGAAAAAGTCTTTCATTTTTCGGGTAATTAGTTATGATCAAAATTCGTTATTTCAAATAAATTCGTAACTTCGGAAAAATTCCAATTAGTTATGTTCCATTTGTTTAGATGCAATATTAAGAAATTCTAAAATCCAAAATAAATATTGTAGGTAATCAAATTTCCTTTCAAAGTTGGCGGTTTAACGTAACGAATTTATCCGAAGTTACGAATGGAACGCAACGATTTAATAAATAAAAAGTTAATTATTGTCAATTCGTTACGTTCCATTCGTTTAGATGCGCCATTCGTTATTTCGGATCATTTGTAATTTCGGATAAATTCGTTACATTCACCAACCGCCAAATATGAAAGGAAATTCCAATACCTATAATTTAATAGTTAGTTTGGATTTTTTAATTTTTGTGTTTCTGGATTTTCATTCTTTTGAATTTGTCAACTTTTGTTGAAAAACTAATTTGGTGAGAAATGAATTTCACATACAAGGAGTTATCCTTTTAGATAAGGTGAAGAGTGTTGGCAACATCACAATCCCTTCCCCCCATGGAAGGTGCAGATCATGAACTTCTAAATCCACTAAATGAATTTCAGGTTCCTCAAAACAAAGCTGTTGATATTAATTATTAATAGTCATGAAGCTCGTTTCCCTTAGAAAACAGCCTGAGCAGAACATTCTGTTCGCTGCCAGCATGCCGTTACGTGGAAGCAGTGTCCTCTCTGCAGAGGTCTGAGATGCCCACTGCTGGGTCAGAAACTTTAGCTTTGCCATTTACAGAGCTACGAGTCTGATTAAGCAGGAGGCAGCGTTTGACCTCTGCATAGAGACCACTGCTTCCACTGAAATCAACAGTCTTGTCTGCAGCATGCTGGCAGGGAATGGACTTTTCTACTCAGGCTGTGGCTGCTATCCAGAGACTTGAGCACATGTTTCATGCACTTGGAGTATTTAGTGAACTAAAACTGAACGTTCAATTGGGCTTTAACCCAAAATCTTTATTAAAAATGGTCTCAGCATACATTCCATCACTCGCCAAGTCCCCGCCCACCGGCAATAAAGAGCCATGAACAGGGGTTTAATTATTTTTTTTTATTTTAAAGACTGCAGTTTTTTTATCTCCTCAACAATACAAAGCTCCATGTGATATGTACACAAGGCTCAGATATGACGAAACACCGACTGAGCACCTGAACCTTCAACTTACAGGGTGAGGAACCCAGAGACTCAACACAAAGACTTTATTTACAAAGAACTCATTTTATACAAAAAGGAAAAAGAAAAAATCTGTACAATTCAGTGCAAACCATAAGCCACATCTAGTGTCAGCGAGGTCACCACCCAGTCCACGTGGCACAAGGAGGTCATCTGTGCCAGGCGCGGTCAGGGTGCAATGTGGTCATCCCCACCGGGGACGGTCCGGGATCAGACTATGTATTTGAAGCTGTAGGTTTTGTCGCAGGGAAGCCTCTGGCCCTTGCATCGGCCGCACAGCTCCTGGCAGTGAGGGCGCTTCAGGTCAATGTGACGTCTCTCGGGGCAGGAACACAAGGCCTTCATGCAGCTCTGGAATAAGAAGAGTTGGGGTTAGGGTCTAAGCCACACTAAGTATCTACCGGGGATGGCCAATATCATGGCTGCCAGGAGGGGCAGTTGCCCACATTATAGCCACCAGGAGAGGTAGTGGCTTCAGGTCTATGCGACATCTCTCAGGGCAGGAACACAAGGCCTTCATGCAGTTTTAGCATAAGAGGCTTGGGTTAAGATCTAAACTATTGTAGGCATCAACTGGAGGGTTAGTAGCATCAGGTTAATTGAGGTCTTTTTGGGGTAGGAACACAAGGCCTTCAGGCAGATGAGCATTAGGGTTGGGGTCTAAATGACATTGTAGTCATTCACTGGGGGTGGGCATTGTTATGGCTGCCAAGAGGGGTACTGGCCCCAAGGTCAGTGTAACTTCAAAGCGCAAGGCCTTTGTGCAGTTCTAGCATAAGTATTGTTTGGGGTTAAGGTCTAAACCACTGTAGGCATCCACTAGGGGTGGTCAACACTATGGCAGCCAGGAGGGATAGTGTCTTTAGTTCAATGTGACATCTTTTCTCCTTTGGGACATGAACACAAGGCATTCAAGCAGTTCTGTGATAGGCATCTACTGGGGTGGCCATTATTATGGCTACCGGGAGGGGTAGTGGCTTCAGGTCAATGACATCTCTTGGGGTAGACACATTAGACCTTCATACAGCTCTGGAATAAGAAGAGTTGGGGGTCAAGTTCTTAATCGTATTGTAGACATCCATTGGGTTTGGTCCACATTATGGCCGCCAGGAGGGGTAGTTGCCTACATTATGGGCATCGGGAGGGGTAGTGACTTCAGGTTAATGTGATATCTTTGGGCAGATGTACAAGGCCTTCAAGCAGCTCTGGAATAAGGAGAGTTGGAGTTAAGGTCAGCCAGTCTAAGCATCTATTGGGTGTGTTGGGTAAAGAGGAAGGCCAAATTATCGCTTTTAAACATAACCTATGCCAAGGAAATATGGCAGAGCATGCTCATCCCCCCAGTTTAAACTCTCACTGCTGATCTGATGGCTTCAGTACTTCAGACCCCCAACAAGTTCTGTCATTCACTAAAGCAATATATCAGCCTTGGTATCCAAGAAATTGGTGATTGCCACCAAAGGTGCCATTGGTATGTAAATGAGACCAGATTGGAAGAAACGAGAGGCCCAGATCTACTAGGGGCACCAGAAGTGGAGGGGAGAGGCCCAGATCTACTAGGGGCACCAGAAGTGGAGGGGAGAGGCCCAGATCTACTAGGGGCACCAAAAGTGGAGGGGAGAGGCCCAGATCTACTAGGGGCACCAAAAGTGGAGGGGAGAGGCCCAGATCTACTAGGGGCACCAGAAGTGGAGGGGAGAGGCCCAGATCTACTAGGGGCACCAGAAGTGGAGGGGAGAGGCCCAGATCTACTAGGGGCACCAGAAGTGGAGGGGAGAGGCCCAGATCTACTAGGGGCACCAGAAGTGGAGGGGAGAGGCCCAGATCTACTAGGGGCACCAGAAGTGGAGGGGAGAGGCCCAGATCTACTAGGGGCACCAGAAGTGGAGGGGAGAGGCCCAGATCTACTAGGGGCACCAGAAGTGGAGGGGAGAGGCCCAGATCTACTAGGGGCACCAGAAGTGGAGGGGAGAGGCCCAGATCTACTAGGGGCACGGCCCAGATCTACTAGGGGCACCAGAAGTGGAGGGGAGAGGCCCAGATCTACTAGGGGCACGGCCCAGATCTACTAGGGGCACCAGAAGTGGAGGGGAGAGGCCCAGATCTACTAGGGGCACCAGAAGTGGAGGGGAGAGGCCCAGATCTACTAGGGGCACCAGAAGTGGAGGGGAGAGGCCCAGATCTACTAGGGGCACCAGAAGTGGAGGGGAGAGGCCCAGATCTACTAGGGGCACCAGAAGTGGAGGGGAGAGGCCCAGATCTACTAGGGGCACCAGAAGTGGAGGGGAGAGGCCCAGATCTACTAGGGGCACCAGAAGTGGAGGGGAGAGGCCCAGATCTACTAGGGGCACCAGAAGTGGAGGGGAGAGGCCCAGATCTACTAGGGGCACCAGAAGTGGAGGGGAGAGGCCCAGATCTACTAGGGGCACCAGAAGTGGAGGGGAGAGGCCCAGATCTACTAGGGGCACCAGAAGTGGAGAGGAGAGGCCCAGATCTACTAGGGGCACCAGAAGTGGAGGGGAGAGGCCCAGATCTACTAGGGGCACCAGAAGTGGAGGGGAGAGGCCCAGATCTACTAGGGGCACCAGAAGTGGAGGGGAGAGGCCCAGATCTACTAGGGGCACCAGAAGTGGAGAGGAGAGGCCCAGATCTACTAGGGGCACCAGAAGTGGAGAGGAGAGGCCCAGATCTACTAGGGGCACCAGAAGTGGTCTACCACAGACATCAGAGGCAGGGAGGAGAGGGGCCCAGGTCTACATGTGCCAGAGGCAGGGAGTTATCTGGTCTATAAAGGGTTCATAATGTTCATTCTATAGGTCGGACTTACCATTTAAAAGGAAAAAAAAAAAAAAAAAAAGTATTTTATTAGTTTTCAAACATTAACAGCATATCTGAAGGGTACATATTCAGTTTACAATATCTGATAATAGACACTAGGACGGTGATTGGTACCCACAAGATACCCAGTAATCAAGTAATGTAAGACCAGCTGGTGATTAGGACATTGTAGAGGAAATCCATCACTCCAATATGGAGGAGGATATGAGACATGAAGGTCGGACTTGCCTTACACTCGATGGACTCCACGTAATACGGATTGTAGCCGTTCAGACATTTGTGGCAATATTGCTTGAAGTAAACCTGAAAAACAAAACTGACATCCTGAGAATCCTGAGATTGAAGGAGGCGTTCATACACTAATCTGACCACCCAATCCAATGCCTGGAATTTACTTCATTGAAGCTTCCCACAGCCTCTGATGTGTGGTAAAATTTTGGTCCATCCCATTTAGTATGAATTCTGGGGGTTGGGCATGTTAAATGGCATGTCCAGCCAACAAACCAACCTACCCCAAGCCCCACCCCCTGATCATATCCCATTGTCCTTTCCTTGGTTCCTGTAGAGAAGAAGATTCCTTCTGACCTCACCAGGCTCAACATTGTAGCAATGCAGTTTGCTGGGCGCTTATTCCCATTGACATAAACCGCCCCCAAAACTACATCTCCAGAGAGCCCCCTACAGTGTGGGCGGGGTCTATAGAACTCAAAGTGGCAGTGTGGCTTTGCCGGAAAAGAAATCAGTGTGGAACCAGGAACCCAGGGGGCGGGGCATAGGTGGTAAAAGGGGCACAGGATGGGCGGGGCATAGGTGGGAAAAGACCGGGGGTGGGCCATAGTTAGGAAAAGAGACAGGGGGCGGGGCATAGGTGGGAAAAGGGACACAGGAGGGGCGGTAGGTGGAGAAAGACGGGGGCAGGGCATAGGTGGGAAAGGGGACACAGGAGGGGCGGTAGGTGGAGAAAGATGGGGGTGGGGCATAGGTGGGGCAGTAGGTGGGGGAAAGAGGGACACAGGAGGGGTGGTGGGGAATATGTGGCGATGGGGACACAGAGGGGGGCGGGGGATAGGCAGAACTGCATGGTAATAGGACAGAGAAGGGAGGGGGTAGGTGGTATGGGTGGAGTTTGGTAGTCCAGGATGACACGGATTTGAACCTCCATGCAGTGGAGTTGTCAGGCGCTCTCTGTGGCACGGTCGCACTATGGCGGCGCTGCGTTTCCGCGGTCGGCAGCCCATTCATCCTGCGATTGTGTTTCATGCAGGATAACAGTTCCTGTGCGGCAGGCAAATCGCAGGGCGCTTCTGTATAGTTTCCAGGCTTCCCCCGCTATGTTCTTAGTCTCGGGGGGGGCGCCATGAATGTCAGCCCTGAGCGTTTTTAAAGAGCAGCACATTTTGGCTCCGGGTGTTTGTGAAGAACGGGTGATATTGCTGCAATGGTGTAAACCCGACCGCTGGAAGACCCAATGGGATTGGTCACCGGAGATGTAATGAAGGTTTCCATGTTGTGTGTTGATGGTGACAAAGTGATGGAAATAGTATAATAGACACAAAGTGATGGGAATAGTATAATAGACACAAAGTGATGGGAATAGTATAATAGACACAAAGTGATGGGAATAGTATACTAGACACAAAGTGATGGGAATAGTATAATAGACACAAAGTGATGGGAATAGTATAATAGACACAAAGTGATGGGAATAGTATAATAGACACAAAGTGATGGAAATAATATAATAGACACAAAGTGATGGGAATAGTACAATAGACACAAAGTGATGGGAATAGTATAATAGACACAAAGTGATGGAAATAATATAATAGACACAAAGTGATGGGAATAGTACAATAGACACAAAGTGATGGGAATAGTATACTAGACACAAAGTGATGGGAATAATATAATAGACACAAAGTGCTGGAAATAATATAATAGACACAAAGTGATGGGAATAGTATACTAGACACAAAGTGATGGGAATAGTATACTAGACACAAAGTGATGGGAATAGTATACTAGACACAAAGTGATGGGAATAGTATACTAGACACAAAGTGATGGGAATAGTATAATAGACACAAAGTGATGGGAATAGTATAATAGACACAAAGTGATGGGAATAGTATAATAGACACAAAGTGATGGGAATAGTATAATAGACACAAAGTGATGGGAATAGTATAATAGACAAAGTGATGGGAATAGTATAATAGACAAAGTGATGGGAATAGTACAATAGACACAAAGTGATGGGAATAGTACAATAGACACAAAGTGATGGGAATAGTACAATAGACACAAAGTGATGGGAATAGTATAATAGACACAAAGTGACATAAGGGGGATATGGGGGGGGCTGAAACAAAAGGTTTCCCAAGTTCTACAAATGCCCCCCCCCCCCCCCCCACACACACACACTTCACATTTATTTGTATCATTTATCTTCCACTTCACAATTATGTGACACTTTGTGTTGGTCTATCACATAAAATCCCAATAAAATACATTTTTGGTTGTAAGATGAGAAAACAATAAAATTCTATACATGACATTTGGGTACAATGTTGTATGACCGTACAATTACCAAGCAGCACAGTGCTGAAGAGCAATAAATGTCCTGGTCATAGGGGGGGGGGGAACCTTCTGGAGGGCGAGGGGTTAATTGCCCTTACTAATAGCAGCATGAGGATTACACTATGATCTATTGATCAGTGAGGTTCCACTTGTAGCGCCCTCTAGTGTATGTTGGGTGTAGGAGGTAAATTGGTTTCGAACGAGCCGGCCTTTGTAATCTGGGTCAGGGTTCAGTGACTCGGGGGGCTGGACGACTCAGGCAGTTCTCTGGTCTGGAGGGTGGGAGTAAGGAGGGGCTTCCATTCATAGGAGGACCTCAGCCAATCCCCAGCAAATAGGCCGGCAGGGGGCAGAGCTTACCTCATAGACATGAGTCAAGCCAGCAGGGCGAGTCGGGTTTAAGACAGAGTGCCCCTTGTAGGTGCCCCCTAGTCTGGGGGGGACCTCGGGGAGCAAGGAGAGGACAGCAAGAGAAGGTCAGCACATCCAGGAGATCTCCCAAAAGTCAGCCGGGTGGGCTGGTGAGTGTCAGTCTGGGAGGACTGTGGGGAGAAGTTAGCCTGGAGGGTGAGTCGGGTGTAAGACGGAGTGCCCCTTGTAGGTGCCCCCTAGTCTGGGGGGGGGGGGGGGAGGGGTACAACGCACAGGAGCAAGGACAGGACAGCAGGAGAAGGTCAGCACATCCAGGAGATCTCCCAAGAGTCAGCCGGGTGGGCTGGTGAGTGTCAGTCTGGGAGGACTGTGGGGAGAAATTAGCCTGGAGGGTGAGTGAAAGGGGCAGCTGCAGCCAGGTGGGTTGGCAGCACCTGAAGAGGTGGGGCTGGGATCAGTGACCACAGACAGGAAGTGCTGGGAAAGTGTGAGCTGTGTCACCCCATCTCCAAATATAGGAGCCCCGAATTCCTGTCTGGAATGAGCCTTCACTACCAAACTACTACAGGGTGACATAGCTGAGATCAAGTGAATGCTGAAGAGAAGGCGGCCTATACAGGGCGCGCCCCTGGGGGACGTGGCCTATACAGGGCGCGCCCCTGGGGGACACGGCCTATAGAAAGCGCGCATCGCATATTAAAACTCCCACATGGGGGGCGCTGCGTATTAGAGGGCGCGCACATTGGGGGACACCACCCTTACTCAAGATGGCCATGGCTAGAAATGCTAGGGGCCGTTTTCAAAACTATTTCTCAGCAAAATAAAGGACAGACACACACACAGACACACACACACAGACACACACACACACAGACACACACACACACAGACACACACACACAGACACACACACACACAGACACACACACACAGACACACACACACAGACACACACACACACACACAGACACACACACACACACACAGACACACACAGACACACACAGACACACACAGACACACACAGACACACACAGACACACACAGACACACACAGACACACACAGACACACACAGACACACACAGACACACACAGACACACACAGACACACACAGACACACACAGACACACACAGACACACACAGACACACACAGACACACACAGACACACACAGACACACACAGACACACACAGACACACACAGACACTGAAGGTCAGCGTAGATAGCCATCATAGGGGAAGTTCTGAGTCACAATGCCCCATATCTGCAGCTCTTCCAACTTCTGCAAAGGCAGGTGCTTGAGGTGCCTGTCATAGAAGTCTCTGTAGAGAAGGGTCACTTAAGCTCCAGTATCCAGAAGGGCCTTGGTGTATACTCCCTTTACTTGGATAGGAACAGGAGAAGGACCCACCAGCTTGTCAGGGAGCATGGAGGAAGTGGTGGCCCTGGCCTGTTCGGTGGTTGGTATCCGCGCTCCTCTCTGCGGAGGTTCTGATTGGGCTTAAGTCTGCGCTAAGTTCTGGGAGTCTGGTGTGCATTGACTCTCCGACACCAGGCAGAATGTGTCAAAGGAAACGGGACACTGGGTTGGAGGCAACAACGGGGGGCCTCGACGAAGTCCAAGAGTTTGGACTTTCGCTGCTGTCTCTTCGTGTCATTGGTTTTGAGCCAGCTACCGTAGATGGGCACCCGGTTGGCTCCTTCACCAGATTTCCCTCTGGCTTCTGGCACTGTGCTTCAGGCTTCACTGGGCTTGGACACACCTGTCGATTAATGTCCCACATAATTTCAGCATACCTCGGTATCAATGCACTCCTCACTGGTACATGTGAAAATGCTCATCACCGCCTCCGGTATAGACACTAGTATGGATATACGTGCATTGCTACCAAATATCCATAATATCCCTGTAATTATGGATAATCAAACATTAAAATCACTTGATCTTACCGAATCTAATGATCAATTAGCTGGGGTAATTTTTTGGCCAGAAAATTTGATAAGAGGGGGCCACCCCCCCTCATTAATCACTTAATAATTCTCTAATTATATGAGATCTAATCTCATCCTTACGTACTACCACCTAATATTTCTTACATTAAAACCACTTGATCTTTCCAGGTCTAACGAATATCTATTAGCCTAGATGATTTTTGGCCAGAAAATTTGATTGGGGGGGCCAGCCCGTCCATATGTACCACCTAATATCTCTATTTTGGTGTGAAATCTCTGAATCACGTGAGATCTAACGTTAAAACCACTTGATCTTACCGGATCTAACAAATTGCTTCCAAAATTGCGAACTGTTTGGTCAATTTTTTGATAAGGGGGGCTGATGACGGGTTAACCCCCCAGCAAATAACTGTTAATATTGCTTCTTCTGTGTGAGATCCAATGCAAACAACGGTTGATCTAACCTGATCTAACAAAGTGCATAAGATTTTTTCAAAAATTTTGATATGGGGGGGCTAACCCGGCAGAGGGGCTTCCTTTGCCTGGAACTATGCAGAAGTATCAGCCGACAGCTCTGAAATCATGACTGAAGAGTCAGCAATGTGGCAGAGTAACGCTGTGCTTTGCCCACCTGCCCCCGCAGCTATGGAAGCAGAGCTCTTTCGGGCAGGCGCAGCAAGTTTTAACTCATCTGGATGAACCCGTTTCTGCACAATACGAGGTTGAATGGAGGAATGTGCCTGTCCAGCAGAATGCCAGAGAATCGGCAGTGGAACCTCCGGAGATCGCCACCCCAAAAGCTGAAGTGCTGACCACAGGGCAGAGCTCTGCTAACCTCTGCCCAGCACTGATAGCATCTTCTGGGTTCCATGGACAGGAGATGGTGAACCTCTATCCCCAGACATCAGTTCCAGAGACTGGGGATTGAATAGACTTGTTTGCGGAGGGAAAAAAAAAAAACCTAGTGAACCTCCAGCAGAAGAGCTGGTATCAGGGCCGAAAATCACTGGGCTCTGCCCAGCACCAGTAACCTGCTCTGCCCAGCACCAGTAACCTGCTCTGCCCAGCACCAGTAACCTGCTCTGCCCAGCACCAGTAACCTGCTCTGCCCAGCACCAGTAACCTGCTCTGCCCAGCACCAGTAACCTGCTCTGCCCAGCACCAGTAACCTGCTCTGCCCAGCACCAGTAACCTGCTCTGCCCAGCACCAGTAACCTGCTCTGCCCAGCACCAGTAACCTGCTCTGCCCAGCACCAGTAACCTGCTCTGCCCAACACCAGTAACCTGCTCTGCCCAACACCAGTAACCTGCTCTGCCCAACACCAGTAACCTGCTCTGCCCAACACCAGTAACCTGCTCTGCCCAACACCAGTAACCTGCTCTGCCCAACACCAGTAACCTGCTCTGCCCAACACCAGTAACCTGCTCTGCCCAACACCAGTAACCTGCTCTGCCCAACACCAGTAACCTGCTCTGCCCAACACCAGTAACCTGCTCTGCCCAACACCAGTAACCTGCTCTGCCCAACACCAGTAACCTGCTCTGCCCAACACCAGTAACCTGCTCTGCCCAACACCAGTAACCTGCTCTGCCCAACACCAGTAACCTGCTCTGCCCAACACCAGTAACCTGCTCTGCCCAACACCAGTAACCTGCTCTGCCCAACACCAGTAACCTGCTCTGCCCAACACCAGTAACCTGCTCTGCCCAACACCAGTAACCTGCTCTGCCCAACACCAGTAACCTGCTCTGCCCAACACCAGTAACCTGCTCTGCCCAACACCAGTAACCTGCTCTGCCCAACACCAGTAACCTGCTCTGCCCAACACCAGTAACCTGCTCTGCCCAACACCAGTAACCTGCTCTGCCCAACACCAGTAACCTGCTCTGCCCAACACCAGTAACCTGCTCTGCCCAACACCAGTAACCTGCTCTGCCCAACACCAGTAACCTGCTCTGCCCAACACCAGTAACCTGCTCTGCCCAGCACCAGTAACCTGCTCTGCCCAGCACCAGTAACCTGCTCTGCCCAGCACCAGTAACCTGCTCTGCCCAACACCAGTAACCTGCTCTACCCAGCACCAGTAACCTGCTCTACCCAGCACCAGTAACCTGCTCTACCCAGCACCAGTAACCTGCTCTGCCCAGCACCAGTAACCTGCTCTGCCCAGCACCAGTAACCTGCTCTACCCAGCACCAGTAACCTGCTCTGCCCAGCACCAGTAACCTGCTCTGCCCAGCACCAGTAACCTGCTCTACCCAGCACCAGTAACCTGCTCTACCCAGCACCAGTAACCTGCTCTACCCAGCACCAGTAACCTGCTCTACCCAGCACCAGTAACCTGCTCTACCCAGCACCAGTAACCTGCTCTGCCCAGCACCAGTAACCTGCTCTGCCCAGCACCAGTAACCTGCTCTGCCCAACACCAGTAACCTGCTCTGCCCAACACCAGTAACCTGCTCTGCCCAACACCAGTAACCTGCTCTGCCCAACACCAGTAACCTGCTCTGCCCAACACCAGTAACCTGCTCTGCCCAACACCAGTAACCTGCTCTGCCCAACACCAGTAACCTGCTCTGCCCAACACCAGTAACCTGCTCTGCCCAACACCAGTAACCTGCTCTGCCCAACACCAGTAACCTGCTCTGCCCAACACCAGTAACCTGCTCTGCCCAACACCAGTAACCTGCTCTGCCCAACACCAGTAACCTGCTCTGCCCAACACCAGTAACCTGCTCTGCCCAACACCAGTAACCTGCTCTGCCCAACACCAGTAACCTGCTCTGCCCAACACCAGTAACCTGCTCTGCCCAACACCAGTAACCTGCTCTGCCCAACACCAGTAACCTGCTCTGCCCAACACCAGTAACCTGCTCTGCCCAACACCAGTAACCTGCTCTGCCCAACACCAGTAACCTGCTCTGCCCAACACCAGTAACCTGCTCTGCCCAACACCAGTAACCTGCTCTGCCCAACACCAGTAACCTGCTCTGCCCAACACCAGTAACCTGCTCTGCCCAACACCAGTAACCTGCTCTGCCCAACACCAGTAACCTGCTCTGCCCAACACCAGTAACCTGCTCTGCCCAACACCAGTAACCTGCTCTGCCCAACACCAGTAACCTGCTCTGCCCAACACCAGTAACCTGCTCTGCCCAACACCAGTAACCTGCTCTGCCCAACACCAGTAACCTGCTCTGCCCAACACCAGTAACCTGCTCTGCCCAACACCAGTAACCTGCTCTGCCCAACACCAGTAACCTGCTCTGCCCAACACCAGTAACCTGCTCTGCCCAACACCAGTAACCTGCTCTGCCCAACACCAGTAACCTGCTCTGCCCAACACCAGTAACCTGCTCTGCCCAACACCAGTAACCTGCTCTGCCCAACACCAGTAACCTGCTCTGCCCAACACCAGTAACCTGCTCTGCCCAACACCAGTAACCTGCTCTGCCCAACACCAGTAACCTGCTCTGCCCAACACCAGTAACCTGCTCTGCCCAACACCAGTAACCTGCTCTGCCCAACACCAGTAACCTGCTCTGCCCAACACCAGTAACCTGCTCTGCCCAACACCAGTAACCTGCTCTGCCCAACACCAGTAACCTGCTCTGCCCAACACCAGTAACCTGCTCTGCCCAACACCAGTAACCTGCTCTGCCCAACACCAGTAACCTGCTCTGCCCAACACCAGTAACCTGCTCTGCCCAACACCAGTAACCTGCTCTGCCCAACACCAGTAACCTGCTCTGCCCAACACCAGTAACCTGCTCTGCCCAACACCAGTAACCTGCTCTGCCCAACACCAGTAACCTGCTCTGCCCAACACCAGTAACCTGCTCTGCCCAACACCAGTAACCTGCTCTGCCCAACACCAGTAACCTGCTCTGGCCAACACCAGTAACCTGCTCTGGCCAACACCAGTAACCTGCTCTGCCCAGCACCAGTAACCTGCTCTGCCCAGCACCAGTAACCTGCTCTACCCAGCACCAGTAACCTGCTCTGCCCAGCACCAGTAACCTGCTCTGCCCAACACCAGTAACCTGCTCTGCCCAACACCAGTAACCTGCTCTGCCCAACACCAGTAACCTGCTCTGCCCAACACCAGTAACCTGCTCTGCCCAACACCAGTAACCTGCTCTGCCCAACACCAGTAACCTGCTCTGCCCAACACCAGTAACCTGCTCTGCCCAACACCAGTAACCTGCTCTGCCCAACACCAGTAACCTGCTCTGCCCAACACCAGTAACCTGCTCTACCCAGCACCAGTAACCTGCTCTACCCAGCACCAGTAACCTGCTCTGCCCAGCACCAGTAACCTGCTCTGCCCAACACCAGTAACCTGCTCTACCCAGCACCAGTAACCTGCTCTACCCAGCACCAGTAACCTGCTCTACCCAGCACCAGTAACCTGCTCTACCCAGCACCAGTAACCTGCTCTACCCAGCACCAGTAACCTGCTCTGCCCAGCACCAGTAACCTGCTCTACGGACAGGAGATGGTGAATCTCTATCCAGAGACACCAGTTATAGAGACAGGGGATTTAATAGACTTTTCTGCTGAGGAAGAACAACCTGATGAGCCTCCAGCAGAAGAGCTGCTATCAGGGCCAAAGTTCACTGAGCTCTGCCCAGCACCAACTTATGTGGAGTTACACGAGACTTCTCCAGCTGAAGCGCTGGCCACCAGAGGGTCCAAGACCTCTGCCCCACATCTGTGGCAGTTCGAGGTTCGGGGTGAGAAGGTGGTCACTACCTAGCAGCAGACCAGATGCCGGGGTGAGAAGGTAGAGGAGGCAATCATTGTCCATCCACAACAGTCAGCCAGGGTGGAGGAAGCCGTCTTTCCTCTCCAAAGATCCGTGCACCTGGGAGACAGTACCAGAGACATGTCATCCCAGCAGCCAGGGTAAGGGAGATTGAGCAGCCGGCTCCCCTTCCCAGCAACAGTGCCCCAGAATGCCGCCACCAACCCAGCAGAAGAGCTGGCAGAGTGCTTCTGGCCTCTGTCCACGACAATCAACTCTGCAGGAGCTCCAGGGAGAGAATGCAATTGGCACCTCGCAACTGCAGCTTGAGTGTCGGAGGATGGGACTTTGGTCTCCACTGATGGAAACCCAGTAAAAGGGTTGGCAACAGGGCAGAGTGGTGCTGGCCTCTTCCCTCAGATAACAGAGGAGGGAGTTCCTGTGGTAGTGGATGGGACTTCAGTCTCCACTGACCCAACCCCAGAAAATGGTGCGGCACTGAGACAGGAGGATGTCAACCATGCTCTGCAAGCACTGGGGGATTTTCATCTACTAAAAGTGGATGAGTTTTAAGTCTCCACCTTTATACTCCAGGGATGGTGGGCAGTCGGCCCAGATCCCCAACAGCATGAGGGAGTGATCCCAGCCACCCTGTCTTCTCTCCAGCGACTGAAAGGACTCCAAGGAGCAGGGCCAGTCCAGGCCTCTCCCCAGCAGCGGTATGTTCTCAGAGAGGCAGAGGTTGGCTGGGTGAGTAATTCTATGTTTGGGGTACTGTGTGGATACCGGCATTGGGGGACTGGAGCTACTGACAAAACTTCGGAATCAACCCATCTGAGGGTCTCCTCCTGTGTTAGTCTCCTGCCGAAAGGGGAGATGTGTGACGGGAGTCACTTTGGGTGGGTGGAGCTCAGCTTAACCTGGAGAGCTCTGAAGACTGTGTCCAGCTCCCCTGGCCCCTCCTATGTGTAAATCACCCTGTGTCCATTAGGGGCACGCGGAGACACGGACAGACGGACGGGCACAGCCACGGACAGGCGGGCACAGCCACGGACACAGACTAGGAACGGCGGGCACAGCCACGGACAGACGGACAGACAGGCGGAGACACGGACAGACAGGCGGAGACACGGACAGACAGTACACGGCTCACCCTCCATTCTGACACATTACAGATCAAACCGCTTCCTGGTCTCTCCCAGATTTCCCTTCCCCCTCAGTGCTGCTGATCTCATGCAGCCTCTTTGCAGCCACTTCCTGTCTCCATACACTCCATTGATGTCTGCACGGTGACAACCATGGACCATGTGTGTTAGGTGTCATCCCAGGGAGTCATGTGACCAGGTGACAATTGGGGACACAGCTTTACATTTACATTCCATGTGATGACTCCGAGACTCACCTTATTGGTTCCCGAAACGCACCAGACGTAGGCGCTCTCCCACCGCACCTGACACCCCCGGCAATGGAAGAAGCCGTACTTCTGTTCCAAGAACTGCAGAGAGAGACCGAGAATGTCATACACAGTACTACTCCCCCCCCCCATCCTGTATACACAGTACTACTCCCCCCCCATCCTGTATACACAGTACTACTCCCCCCCCCATCCTGTATACACAGTACTACTCCCCCCCCCCATCCTGTATACACAGTACTACTCCCCCCCATCCTGTATACACAGTACTACTCCCCCCCCCCCCCATCCTGTATACACAGTACTACTTCCCCCATCCTGTATACACAGTACTACTTCCCCCCCCCATCCTGTATACACAGTACTACTTCCCCCCATCCTGTATACACAGTACTACTCCCCCCCCATCCTGTATACACAGTACTACTCCTCCCCCATCCTGTATACACAGTACTACTCCCCCCCCATCCTGTATACACAGTACTACTCCCCCCCCCCCATCCTGTATACACAGTACTACTCCCCCCCCCCCCCATCCTGTATACACAGTACTACTCCCCCCCCCATCCTGTATACACAGTACTACTCCCCCCCCATCCTGTATACACAGTACTACTTCCCCCCCATCCTGTATACACAGTACTACTTCCCCCCCATCCTGTATACACAGTACTACTTCCCCCCCCCCATCCTGTATACACAGTACTACTTCCCCCCCCCCCATCCTGTATACACAGTACTACTTCCCCCCCCTCCTGTATACACAGTACTACTTCCCCCCCATCCTGTATACACAGTACTACTCCCCCCCATCCTGTATACACAGTACTACTTCCCCCCCCCCCATCCTGTATACACAGTACTACTCCCCCCCCATCCTGTATACACAGTACTACTTCCCCCCCATCCTGTATACACAGTACTACTTCCCCCCCCCCATCCTGTATACACAGTACTACTTCCCCCCCCCCCATCCTGTATACACAGTACTACTTCCCCCCCCCCATCCTGTATACACAGTACTACTTCCCCCCCCCCCATCCTGTATACACAGTACTACTTCCCCCCCCCATCCTGTATACACAGTACTACTCCCCCCCCATCCTGTATACACAGTACTACTTCCCCCCCCATCCTGTATACACAGTACTACTTCCCCCCCCATCCTGTATACACAGTACTACTTCCCCCCCCCATCCTGTATACACAGTACTACTCCCCCCCCCATCCTGTATACACAGTACTACTCCCCCCCCCATCCTGTATACACAGTACTACTCCCCCCCCATCCTGTATACACAGTACTACTTCCCCCCCCATCCTGTATACACAGTACTACTTACCCCATCCTGTATACACAGTACTACTTCCCCCCCCCCATCCTGTATACACAGTACTACTCCCCCCCCATCCTGTATACACAGTACTACTTCCCCCCCCCATCCTGTATACACAGTACTACTTCCCCCCCCCATCCTGTATACACAGTACTACTCCCCCCCCCATCCTGTATACACAGTACTACTTCCCCCCCATCCTGTATACACAGTACTACTCCCCCCCCCCATCCTGTATACACAGTACTACTCCCCCCCCCCATCCTGTATACACAGTACTACTTCCCCCCCATCCTGTATACACAGTACTACTTCCCCCCCCATCCTGTATACACAGTACTACTTCCCCCCCCCCATCCTGTATACACAGTACTACTCCCCCCCCCCATCCTGTATACACAGTACTACTCCCCCCCCCCCATCCTGTATACACAGTACTACTTCCCCCCCATCCTGTATACACAGTACTACTCCCCCCCCATCCTGCATACACAGTACTACTCCCCCCATCCTGTATACACAGTACTACTCCCCCCATCCTGTATACACAGTACTACTCCCCCCCATCCTGTATACACAGTACTACTCCCCCCTCCTGTATACACAGTACTACTTCCCCCCCATCCTGTATACACAGTACTACTTCCCCCCCCATCCTGTATACACAGTACTACTCCCCCCCCATCCTGTATACACAGTACTACTCCTCCCCCCATCCTATATACACAGTACTACTCCCCCCCATCCTGCATACACAGTACTACTTCCCCCATCCTGTATACACAGTACTACTCCCCCCCATCCTGTATACACAGTACTACTTCCCCCATCCTGTATACACAGTACTACTCCCCCCCATCCTGTATACACAGTACTACTTCCCCCATCCTGTATACACAGTACTACTTCCCCCATCCTGTATACACAGTACTACTTCCCCCATCCTGTATACACAGTACTACTTCCACCCCATCCTGTATACACAGTACTACTTACCCCATCCTGTATACACAGTACTACTCCTCCCCCCATCCTGTATACACAGTACTACTTCCCCCCCATCCTGTATACACAGTACTACTCCTCCCCCCATCCTATATACACAGTACTACTCCCCCCCATCCTGTATACACAGTACTACTTCCCCCATCCTGTATACACAGTACTACTCCCCCCCATCCTGTATACACAGTACTACTCCCCCCATCCTGTATACACAGTACTACTTACCCCCATCCTGTATACACAGTACTACTCCTCCCCCATCCTGTATACACAGTACTACTCCTCCCCCATCCTGTATACACAGTACTACTCCCCCCATCCTGTATACACAGTACTACTTCCCCCCATCCTGTATACACAGTACTACTCCCCCCATCCTGTATACACAGTACTACTTCCCCCCATCCTGTATACACAGTACTACTCCCCCCATCCTGTATACACAGTACTACTCCCCCCATCCTGTATACACAGTACTACTTCCCCCCATCCTGTATACACAGTACTACTTCCCCCATCCTGTATACACAGTACTACTCCCCCCCATCCTGCATACACAGTACTACTCCCCCCCCCATCCTGTATACACAGTACTACTCCCCCCCCATCCTGTATACACAGTACTACTTCCCCCCATCCTGCATACACAGTACTACTCCCCCCCATCCTGCATACACAGTACTACTCCCCCCCATCCTGCATACACAGTACTACTCCCCCCATCCTGCATACACAGTACTACTCCCCCCCCATCCTGCATACACAGTACTACTCCCCCCCCATCCTGCATACACAGTACTACTCCCCCCCATCCTGCATACACAGTACTACTCCCCCCCCATCCTGTATACACAGTACTACTTCCCCCATCCTGTATACACAGTACTACTCCCCCCCATCCTGTATACACAGTACTACTCCCCCCCCATCCTGTATACACAGTACTACTTCCCCCCCCATCCACTAGTGATCCTGCCAGTAACACTTCCTGTCCCGGGTTGACAACATTCCCTCTGTACTGTACCTATGGAGGAGAAGCATTGTCAGCCTATGACAGGACTATAGAACCCCTCCCCCATCACATAGGGGGGAGGAGATGTGTTGAGCTGAACAGGAGGAGATTTCTGATCCTTTCACCCGTTTTATTGGATCCCCGAAGGTCATCCGTTATACAAACTAGATCTTGGGGTACCCCATCCCCCCACTCACCTGGAAGGTGGGTTTCTTGGGCCCAACCTCAATCTCCTCTATAACCTCAAAGTCCACCATCTCTGCAGCCTCTCTGGTGCCCCCATCCTTGGCTGGGGGGAGGGTGAAGAGCCTCCGATCGGTCAGTCTGGAATAGACGGCCACGGTGCGAGGGAACCTCACCGGGGTGACAATCCGGAGGCCGGCGTGTTGCCCAGACACAGGACGATATAGGAAGGAGCCCCCTTTCCGGGTCTTCAGGGTGCGGGGCCCCAGCGAGCACTGAACACAGGCGTCCACCCTGGGGTTCACCTGAACCCCAACTTCCTTGGTGTAGAGGCGGCTCAGGCCCGGGCCAAGCTGGCTGAGTAGAGCCTTCAATTGCGCCCACCGGTAGTCATCCAGGCAGTTAGGGCGGCCTCCAGTATGGCTGCTTGGGCTTGTAGTAGGGGGGCGGCTGGCGATAGGGGGGCCCATAATTTGGAAAGACGGGATATTGGGGGTACATCACTCCAGCCATGGTCAGTCCTGCACTAAGCAGAGATGGCCGCCACCTCCAGGTGTCTTATCAGCTCCTGACCACCCAGGTAATCACCCACACCTGTCTAGGTCTGACCCCGCCCTCCCCCACCTCCTAACACCTTCACTGCCAGAACCCCTCCAGGGCCCGTCACACCACAACATGGAGGAGCCTTCTGATAGGCCGTAAGCCATTGACATTAGACACAGTCTGGTGGGATGGTTCAAAACGCAGAGAAGGTCCAGATCTACAGCGACGTCACAACGCACAGTGTGTGTCCAATGGGGTGACTGGACGAGGAATGGGGGGCTCATCACCAAATACAAATACACCTTCACCATCAATAGACCCCCATAATGGACGCACAATACGGCAACGCATAGTGTGTGTCCAATGGGGTGACTGAATGAGGAATGGGGGGGCTCATCACCAAACACACCTTCACCATCAATAGACCCCCATAATGGACGCACAACACGGCAACGCACAGTGTGTGTCCAATGGGGTGACTGGACGAGGAATGGGGGGCTCATCACCAAATACACTTTCACCATCAATAGACCCCCATAATGGACGCACAATACGGCAACGCACAGTGTGTGTCCAATGGGGTGACTGGACGAGGAATGGGGGGGCTCATCACCAAATACACTTTCACCATCAATAGACCCCCATAATGGACGCACAATACGGCAACGCACAGTGTGTGTCCAATGGGGTGACTGGACGAGGAATGGGGGGCTCATCACCAAACACAAATACACCTTCACCATCAATAGACCCCCCATAATGGACGCACAATACGGCAACGCACAGTGTGTGTCCAATGGGGTGACTGGACGAGGAATGGGGGCTCATCACCAAATACACCTTCACCATCAATAGACCCCCCCATAATGGACGCACAATACGGCAACGCACAGTGTGTGTCCAATGGGGTGACTGGACGAGGAATGGGGGGCTCATCACCAAATACACCTTCACCATCAATAGACCCCCCATAATGGACGCACAATACGGCAACGCACAGTGTGTGTCCAATGGGGTGACTGGACGAGGAATGGGGGGCTCATCACCAAATACACCTTCACCATCAATGGACCCCCCATAATGGACGCACAATACGGCAACGCACAGTGTGTGTCCAATGGTGTGACTGGACGAGGAATGGGGGGCTCATCACCAAACACAAATACACCTTCACCATCAATAGACCCCCATAATGGACGCACAATACGGCAACGCACAGTGTGTGTCCAATGGGGTGACTGGACGAGGAATGGGGGGCTCATCACCAAACACAAATACACCTTCACCATCAATAGACCCCCCATAATGGACGCACAATACGGCAACGCACAGTGTGTGTCCAATGGGGTGACTGGACGAGGAATGGGGGGCTCATCACCAAACACAAATACACCTTCACCATCAATAGACCCCCATAATGGACGCACAATACGGCAACGCACAGTGTGTGTCCAATGGGGTGACTGGACGAGGAATGGGGGGGCTCATCACCAAACACACCTTCACCATCAATAGACCCCCATAATGGACGCACAATACGGCAACGCACAGTGTGTGTCCAATGGGGTGACTGGACGAGGAATGGGGGGCTCATCACCAAATACACCTTCACCATCAATAGACCCCCCATAATGGACGCACAATACGGCAACGCACAGTGTGTGTCCAATGGGGTGACTGGACGAGGAATGGGGGGCTCATCACCAAACACAAATATACCTTCACCATCAATAGACCCCCATAATGGACGCACAATACGGCAACGCACAGTGTGTGTCCAATGGGGTGACTGGACGAGGAATGGGGGGCTCATCACCAAATACACCTTCACCATCAATAGACCCCCCATAATGGACGCACAATACGGCAACGCACAGTGTGTGTCCAATGGGGTGACTGGACGAGGAATGGGGGCTCATCACCAAATACACCTTCACCATCAATAGACCCCCCATAATGGACGCACAATACGGCAACGCACAGTGTGTGTCCAATGGGGTGACTGGACGAGGAATGGGGGGCTCATCACCAAACACAAATATACCTTCACCATCAATAGACCCCCATAATGGACGCACAATACGGCAACGCACAGTGTGTGTCCAATGGGGTGACTGGACGAGGAATGGGGGGCTCATCACCAAATACACCTTCACCATCAATAGACCCCCATAATGGACGCACAATACGGCAACGCACAGTGTGTGTCCAATGGGGTGACTGGACGAGGAATGGGGGGCTCATCACCAAACACACCTTCACCATCAATAGACCCCCCATAATGGACGCACAATATGGCAACGCACAGTGTGTGTCCAATGGGGTGACTGGACGAGGAAGGGGGGGCTCATCACCAAACACAAATACACCTTCACCATCAATAGACCCCCATAATGGACGCACAATACGGCAACGCACAGTGTGTGTCCAATGGGGTGACTGGACGAGGAATGGGGGGCTGATCACCAAACACAAATACACCTTCACCATCAATAGACCCCCCATAATGGACGGCAACGCACAATACGGCAACGCACAGTGTGTGTCCAATGGGGTGACTGGACGAGGAATGGGGGGCTCATCACCAAACACAAATACACCTTCACTATCAATAGACCCCCCATAATGGACCCACAATACGGCAACGCACAGTGTGTGTCCAATGGGGTGACTGGACGAGGAATGGGGGGCTCATCGCCAAACACAAATACACCTTCACCATCAATAGACCCCACCTTCACCATCAATAGACCCCCATAATGGACGCACAATACGGCAACGCACAGTGTGTGTCCAATGGGGTGACTGGATGAGGAATGGGGGGCTCATCACCAAACACACCTTCACCATCAATAGACCCCCCATAATGGACGCACAATATGGCAACGCACAGTGTGTGTCCAATGGGGTGACTGGACGAGGAATGGGGGGGCTCATCACCAAACACACCTTCACCATCAATAGACCCCCATAATGGACCCACAATACGGCAACGCACAGTGTGTGTCCAATGGGGTGACTGGACGAGGAATGGGGGGCTCATCACCAAACACAAATACACCTTCACCATCAATAGACCCCCCATAATGGACGGCAACGCACAATACGGCAACGCACAGTGTGTGTCCAATGGGGTGACTGGACGAGGAATGGGGGGCTCATCACCAAACACAAATACACCTTCACCATCAATAGACCCCCATAATGGACGCACAATATGGCAACGCACAGTGTGTGTCCAATGGGGTGACTGGACGAGGAATGGGGGGCTCATCACCAAACACACCTTCACCATCAATAGACCCCCATAATGGACCGCACAATACGGCAACGCACAGTGTGTGTCCAATGGGGTGACTGGACGAGGAATGGGGGGCTCATCACCAAATACACCTTCACCATCAATAGACCCCCCATAATGGACGCACAATACGGCAACGCACAGTGTGTGTCCAATGGGGTGACTGGACGAGGAATGGGGGGCTCATCACCAAATACACCTTCACCATCAATAGACCCCCCATAATGGACGCACAATACGGCAACGCACAGTGTGTGTCCAATGGGGTGACTGGACGAGGAATGGGGGGCTCATCACCAAACACAAATACACCTTCACCATCAATAGACCCCCATAATGGACGCACAATACGGCAACGCACAGTGTGTGTCCAATGGGGTGACTGGACGAGGAATGGGGGGCTCATCACCAAATACACCTTCACCATCAATAGACCCCCATAATGGACGCACAATACGGCAACGCACAGTGTGTGTCCAATGGGGTGACTGGACGAGGAATGGGGGGCTCATCATCAAACACACCTTCACCATCAATAGACCCCCCATAATGGACGCACAATACGGCAACGCACAGTGTGTGTCCAATGGGGTGACTGGACGAGGAATGGGGGGCTCATCACCAAATACACCTTCACCATCAACAGACCCCCATAATGGACGCACAATACGGCAACGCACAGTGTGTGTCCAATGGGGTGACTGGACGAGGAATGGGGGGCTCATCACCAAATACACCTTCACCATCAATAGACCCCCCATAATGGACGCACAATACGGCAACGCACAGTGTGTGTCCAATGGGGTGACTGGATGAGGAATGGGGGGCTCATCACCAAACACAAATACACCTTCACCATCAATAGACCCCCATAATGGACGCACAATATGGCAACGCACAGTGTGTGTCCAATGGGGTGACTGGACGAGGAATGGGGGGCTCATCACCAACACAAATACACCTTCACCATCAATAGACCCCCATAATGGACGCACAATATGGCAACGCACAGTGTGTGTCCAATGGGATGACTGGACGAGGAATGGGGGGCTCATCACCAAACACACCTTCACCATCAATAGACCCCATAATGGACGCACAATACGGCAACGCACAGTGTGTGTCCAATGGGGTGACTGGACGAGGAATGGGGGGCTCATCACCAAATACACCTTCACCATCAATAGACCCCCCATAATGGACGCACAATACGGCAACGCACAGTGTGTGTCCAATGGGGTGACTGGACGAGGAATGGGGGGCTCATCACCAAACACAAATATACCTTCACCATCAATAGACCCCCATAATGGACGCACAATACGGCAACGCACAGTGTGTGTCCAATGGGGTGACTGGACGAGGAATGGGGGGCTCATCACCAAACACACCTTCACCATCAATAGACCCCCATAATGGACGCACAATACGGCAACGCACAGTGTGTGTCCAATGGGGTGACTGGACGAGGAATGGGGGGGCTCATCACCAAACACACCTTCACCATCAATAGACCCCCCCATAATGGACGCACAATACGGCAACGCACAGTGTATGTCCAATGGGGTGACTGGACGAGGAATGGGGGGCTCATCACCAAACACACCTTCACCATCAATAGACCCCCCATAATGGACGCACAATACGGCAACGCACAGTGTGTGTCCAATGGGGTGACTGGACGAGGAATGGGGGGCTCATCACCAAACACAAATACACCTTCACCATCAATAGACCCCCCATAATGGACGCACAATACGGCAACGCACAGTGTGTGTCCAATGGGGTGACTGGACGAGGAATGAGGGGCTCATCACCAAATACACCTTCACCATCAATAGACCCCCCATAATGGACGCACAATACGGCAACGCACAGTGTGTGTCCAATGGGGTGACTGGACGAGGAATGGGGGGCTCATCACCAAACACAAATATACCTTCACCATCAATAGACCCCCATAATGGACGCACAATACGGCAACGCACAGTGTGTGTCCAATGGGGTGACTGGACGAGGAATGGGGGCTCATCACCAAATACACCTTCACCATCAATAGACCCCCATAATGGACGCACAATACGGCAACGCACAGTGTGTGTCCAATGGGGTGACTGGACGAGGAATGGGGGGCTCATCACCAAACACACCTTCACCATCAATAGACCCCCCATAATGGACGCACAATACGGCAACGCACAGTGTGTGTCCAATGGGGTGACTGGACGAGGAATGGGGGGCTCATCACCAAACACAAATACACCTTCACCATCAATAAACCCCCATAATGGACGGCAACGCACAATACGGCAACGCACAGTGTGTGTCCAATGGGGTGACTGGACGAGGAATGGGGGCTCATCACCAAACACAAATACACCTTCACCATCAATAGACCCCCATAATGGACGCACAATACGGCAACGCACAGTGTGTGTCCAATGGGGTGACTGGACGAGGAATGGGGGGGCTCATCACCAAATACACCTTCACCATCAATAGACCCCCATAATGGACGCACAATACGGCAACGCACAGTGTGTGTCCAATGGGGTGACTGGACGAGGAATGGGGGGGCTCATCACCAAATACACCTTCACCATCAAAAGACCCCCATAATGGACGCACAATACGGCAACGCACAGCGTGTGTCCAATGGGGTGACTGGACGAGGAATGGGGGGGCTCATCACCAAATACACCTTCACCATCAAAAGACCCCCATAATGGACGCACAATACGGCAACGCACAGCGTGTGTCCAATGGGGTGACTGGACGAGGAATGGGGGGGCTCATCACCAAATACACCTTCACCATCAATAGACCCCCATAATGGACGCACCAATACGGCAACGCACAGTGTGTGTCCAATGGGGTGACTGGATGAGGAATGGGGGGCTCATCACCAAACACAAATACACCTTCACCATCAATACCCATAATGGACGCACAATACGACAACGCACAGTGTGTGTCCAATGGGGTGACTGGACGAGGAATGGGGGGCTCATCACCAAACACAAATACACCTTCACCATCAATAGACCCCCATAATGGACGCACAATATGGCAACGCACAGTGTGTGTCCAATGGGGTGACTGGACGAGGAATGGGGGGGCTCATCACCAAACACACCTTCACCATCAATAGACCCCCATAATGGACGCACAATACGGCAACGCACAGTGTGTGTCCAATGGGGTGACTGGACGAGGAATGGGGGGCTCATCACCAAATACACCTTCACCATCAATAGACCCCCCATAATGGACGCACAATACAGCAACGCACAGTGTGTGTCCAATGGGGTGACTGGACGAGGAATGGGGGGCTCATCACCAAACACAAATACACCTTCACCATCAATAGACCCCCATAATGGACGCACAATACGGCAACGCACAGTGTGTGTCCAATGGGGTGACTGGACGAGGAATGGGGGGCTCATCACCAAATACACCTTCACCATCAATAGACCCCCCATAATGGACGCACAATACGGCAACGCACAGTGTGTGTCCAATGGGGTGACTGGACGAGGAATGGGGGGCTCATCACCAAACACAAATACACCTTCACCATCAATAGACCCCCATAATGGACGCACAATACGACAACGCACAGTGTGTGTCCAATGGGGTGACTGGACGAGGAATGGGGGGGCTCATCACCAAATACACCTTCACCATCAATAGACCCCCCATAATGGACGCACAATACGGCAACGCACAGTGTGTGTCCAATGGGGTGACTGGACGAGGAATAGGGGGCTCATCACCAAACACAAATACACCTTCACCATCAATAGACCCCCCATAATGGACGCACAATACGGCAACGCACAGTGTGTGTCCAATGGGGTGACTGGACGAGGAATGGGGGGGCTCATCACCAAATACACCTTCACCATCAATAGACCCCCATAATGGACGCACAATACGGCAACGCACAGTGTGTGTCCAATGGGGTGACTGGACGAGGAATGGGGGGCTCATCACCAAATACACCTTCACCATCAATAGACCCCCCATAATGGACGCACAATACGGCAACGCACAGTGTGTGTCCAATGGGGTGACTGGACGAGGAATAGGGGGCTCATCACCAAACACAAATACACCTTCACCATCAATAGACCCCCCATAATGGACGCACAATACGGCAACGCACAGTGTGTGTCCAATGGGGTGACTGGACGAGGAATGGGGGGCTCATCACCAAATACACCTTCACCATCAATAGACCCCCATAATGGACGCACAATACGGCAACGCACAGTGTGTGTCCAATGGGGTGACTGGACGAGGAATGGGGGGCTCATCACCAAATACACCTTCACCATCAATAGACCCCCCATAATGGACGCACAATACGGCAACGCACAGTGTGTGTCCAATGGGGTGACTGGACGAGGAATGGGGGGCTCATCACCAAACACAAATATACCTTCACCATCAATAGACCCCCATAATGGACGCACAATACGGCAACGCACAGTGTGTGTCCAATGGGGTGACTGGACGAGGAATGGGGGGCTCATCACCAAATACACCTTCACCATCAATAGACCCCCCATAATGGACGCACAATACGGCAACGCACAGTGTGTGTCCAATGGGGTGACTGGACGAGGAATGGGGGGCTCATCACCAAATACACCTTCACCATCAATAGACCCCCCATAATGGACGCACAATACGGCAACGCACAGTGTGTGTCCAATGGGGTGACTGGACGAGGAATGGGGGGCTCATCACCAAACACAAATATACCTTCACCATCAATAGACCCCCATAATGGACGCACAATACGGCAACGCACAGTGTGTGTCCAATGGGGTGACTGGACGAGGAATGGGGGGCTCATCACCAAATACACCTTCACCATCAATAGACCCCCATAATGGACGCACAATACGGCAACGCACAGTGTGTGTCCAATGGGGTGACTGGACGAGGAATGGGGGGCTCATCACCAAACACAAATACACCTTCACCATCAATAGACCCCCCATAATGGACGGCAACGCACAATACGGCAACGCACAGTGTGTGTCCAATGGGGTGACTGGACGAGGAATGGGGGGCTCATCACCAAACACAAATACACCTTCACCATCAATAGACCCCCATAATGGACGCACAATACGACAACGCACAGTGTGTGTCCAATGGGGTGACTGGACGAGGAATGGGGGGCTCATCACCAAACACAAATACACCTTCACCATCAATAGACCCCCATAATGGACGCACAATATGGCAACGCACAGTGTTTGTCCAATGGGGTGACTGGACGAGTAATGGGGGCTCATCACCAAACACACCTTCACCATCAATAGACCCCATAATGGACGCACAATACGGCAACGCACAGTGTGTGTCCAATGGGGTGACTGGACGAGGAATGGGGGCTCATCACCAAATACACCTTCACCATCAATAGACCCCCCATAATGGACGCACAATACGGCAACGCACAGTGTGTGTCCAATGGGGTGACTGGACGAGGAATGGGGGCTCATCACCAAATACACCTTCACCATCAATAGACCCCCCATAATGGACGCACAATACGGCAACGCACAGTGTGTGTCCAATGGGGTGACTGGACGAGGAATGGGGGGCTCATCACCAAACACAAATACACCTTCACCATCAATAGACCCCCATAATGGACGCACAATACGGCAACGCACAGTGTGTGTCCAATGGGGTGACTGGACGAGGAATGGGGGGCTCATCACCAAATACACCTTCACCATCAATAGACCCCCCATAATGGACGCACAATACGGCAACGCACAGTGTGTGTCCAATGGGGTGACTGGACGAGGAATGGGGGCTCATCACCAAACACGCCTTCACCATCAATAGACCCCCCATAATGGACGCACAATACGGCAACGCACAGTGTGTGTCCAATGGGGTGACTGGACGAGGAATGGGGGGCTCATCACCAAATACACCTTCACCATCAATAGACCCCCATAATGGACGCACAATACGGCAACGCACAGTGTGTGTCCAATGGGGTGACTGGACGAGGAATGGGGGGCTTATCACCAAATACACCTTCACCATCAATAGACCCCCCATAATGGACGCACAATACGGCAACGCACAGTGTGTGTCCAATGGGGTGACTGGATGAGGAATGGGGGCTCATCACCAAACACAAATACACCTTCACCATCAATAGACCCCCATAATGGACGCACAATATGGCAACGCACAGTGTGTGTCCAATGGGGTGACTGGACGAGGAATGGGGGCTCATCACCAAACACAAATACACCTTCACCATTAATAGACCCCCATAATGGACGCACAATATGGCAACGCACAGTGTGTGTCCAATGGGATGACTGGACGAGGAATGGGGGGCTCATCACCAAACACACCTTCACCATCAATAGACCCCCATAATGGACGCACAATACGGCAACGCACAGTGTGTGTCCAATGGGGTGACTGGACGAGGAATGGGGGGCTCATCACCAAATACACCTTCACCATCAATAGACCCCCCATAATGGACGCACAATACGGCAACGCACAGTGTGTGTCCAATGGGGTGACTGGACGAGGAATGGGGGCTCATCACCAAACACAAATATACCTTCACCATCAATAGACCCCCATAATGGACGCACAATACGGCAACGCACAGTGTGTGTCCAATGGGGTGACTGGACGAGGAATGGGGGGGCTCATCACCAAACACACCTTCACCATCAATAGACCCCCATAATGGACGCACAATACGGCAACGCACAGTGTGTGTCCAATGGGGTGACTGGACGAGGAATGGGGGGCTCATCACCAAACACACCTTCACCATCAATAGACCCCCCATAATGGACGCACAATACGGCAACGCACAGTGTGTGTCCAATGGGGTGACTGGACGAGGAATGGGGGGCTCATCACCAAACACAAATACACCTTCACCATCAATAGACCCCCCATAATGGACGCACAATACGGTAACGCACAGTGTGTGTCCAATGGGGTGACTGGACGAGGAATGAGGGGCTCATCACCAAATACACCTTCACCATCAATAGACCCCCCATAATGGACGCACAATACGGCAACGCACAGTGTGTGTCCAATGGGGTGACTGGACGAGGAATGGGGGGCTCATCACCAAACACAAATATACCTTCACCATCAATAGACCCTCATAATGGACGCACAATACGGCAACGCACAGTGTGTGTCCAATGGGGTGACTGGACGAGGAATGGGGGGCTCATCACCAAATACACCTTCACCATCAATAGACCCCCATAATGGACGCACAATACGGCAACGCACAGTGTGTGTCCAATGGGGTGACTGGACGAGGAATGGGGGGCTCATCACCAAACACACCTTCACCATCAATAGACCCCCCATAATGGACGCACAATACGGCAACGCACAGTGTGTGTCCAATGGGGTGACTGGACGAGGAATGGGGGGCTCATCACCAAACACAAATACACCTTCACCATCAATAAACCCCCCATAATGGACGGCAACGCACAATACGGCAACGCACAGTGTGTGTCCAATGGGGTGACTGGACGAGGAATGGGGGGCTCATCACCAAACACAAATACACCTTCACCATCAATAGACCCCCATAATGGACGCACAATATGGCAACGCACAGTGTGTGTCCAATGGGGTGACTGGACGAGGAATGGGGGGCTCATCACCAAACACACCTTCACCATCAATAGACCCCCATAATGGACGCACAATACGGCAACGCACAGTGTGTGTCCAATGGGGTGACTGGACGAGGAATGGGGGGCTCATCACCAAACACAAATACACCTTCACCATCAATAGACCCCCATAATGGACGCACAATACGGCAACGCACAGCGTGTGTCCAATGGGGTGACTGGACGAGGAATGGGGGGCTCATCACCAAACACAAATACACCTTCACCATCAATAGACCCCCATAATGGACGCACAATACGGCAATGCACAGTGTGTGTCCAATGGGGTGACTGGATGAGGAATGGGGGGCTCATCACCAAATACACCTTCACCATCAATAGACCCCCCATAATGGACGCACAATACGGCAACGCACAGTGTGTGTCCAATGGGGTGACTGGACGAGGAATGGGGGGGCTCATCACCAAATACACCTTCACCATCAATAGACCCCCATAATGGACGCACAATACGGCAACGCACAGTGTGTGTCCAATGGGGTGACTGGACGAGGAATGGGGGGGCTCATCACCAAATACACCTTCACCATCAATAGACCCCCCATAATGGACGCACAATACGGCAATGCACAGTGTGTGTCCAATGGGGTGACTGGACGAGGAATGGGGGGCTCATCACCAAACACAAATACACCTTCACCATCAATAGACCCCCATAATGGACGCACAATACGGCAACGCACAGTGTGTGTCCAATGGGGTGACTGGACGAGGAATGGGGGGCTCATCACCAAATACACCTTCACCATCAATAGACCCCCATAATGGACGCACAATACGGCAACGCACAGTGTGTGTCCAATGGGGTGACTGGACGAGGAATGGGGGGCTCATCACCAAATACACCTTCACCATCAATAGACCCCCCATAATGGACGCACAATACGGCAACGCACAGTGTGTGTCCAATGGGTGACTGGACGAGGAATGGGGGCTCATCACCAAACACACCTTCACCATCAATAGACCCCCCATAATGGACGCACAATACGGCAACGCACAGTGTGTGTCCAATGGGGTGACTGGACGAGGAATGGGGGGCTCATCACCAAATACACCTTCACCATCAATAGACCCCCATAATGGACGCACAATACGGCAACGCACAGTGTGTGTCCAATGGGGTGACTGGACGAGGAATGGGGGGCTCATCACCAAATACACCTTCACCATCAATAGACCCCCATAATGGACGCACAATACGGCAACGCACAGTGTGTGTCCAATGGGGTGACTGGACGAGGAATGGGGGGCTCATCACCAAACACACCTTCACCATCAATAGACCCCCCATAATGGACGCACAATACGGCAACGCACAGTGTGTGTCCAATGGGGTGACTGGACGAGGAATGGGGGGCTCATCACCAAATACACCTTCACCATCAATAGACCCCCCATAATGGACGCACAATACGGCAACGCACAGTGTGTGTCCAATGGGGTGACTGGACGAGGAATGGGGGGGCTCATCACCAAACACAAATACACCTTCACCATCAATAGACCCCCATAATGGACGCACAATATGGCAACGCACAGTGTGTGTCCAATGGGGTGACTGGACGAGGAATGGGGGGCTCATCACCAAATACACCTTCACCATCAATAGACCCCCCATAATGGACGCACAATACGACAACGCACAGTGTGTGTCCAATGGGGTGACTGGACGAGGAATGGGGGGGCTCATCACAAACACAAATACACCTTCACCATCAATAGACCCCCATAATGGACGCACAATACGGCAACGCACAGTGTGTGTCCAATGGGGTGACTGGACGAGGAATGGGGGGCTCATCACACAACACAAATACACCTTCACCATCAATAGACCCCCATAATGGACGCACAATACGGCAACGCACAGTGTGTGTCCAATGGGGTGACTGGACGAGGAATGGGGGGCTCATCACCAAATACACCTTCACCATCAATAGACGCCCCATAATGGACGCACAATACGGCAACGCACAGTGTGTGTCCAATGGGGTGACTGGACGAGGAATGGGGGGCTCATCACCAAACACAAATATACCTTCACCATTAATAGACCCCATAATGGATGCACAATACGGCAACGCACAGTGTGTGTCCAATGGGGTGACTGGACGAGGAATGGGGGCTCATCACCAAATACACCTTCTCCATCAATAGACCCCCATAATGGACGCACAATACGGCAACGCACAGTGTGTGTCCAATGGGGTGACTGGACGAGGAATGGGGGGCTCATC